>PVKE010016275.1:0-32207 GCA_004027555.1 Craseonycteris thonglongyai
TGTTAAAAACTTGTTCAGGGAGGTAGCCTCCCTCCCTGATGAGGTTAGGAAACTTTTCCTCCACGTAACGACAAGCAGCATCGTTGTCAGCAGAGGAAGCCTCACCATACAGAAGCACGTTTCTGAGGCCGTATCTTTTTTGAAATTTTTCGAACCAGCCTTTGCTGGCTGAAAAGCCTCGTCCTCGAGGAGGCGAATCCCTCCTGGCAGCGCGAGTACTGGCTTGAGGCTCATCAGCACCTTCTTCAGCCTCTTCATGGTCGTCATCGGGCAAGATTTGGTCGTAGAGAGCTTTGGCCTTTGTCCTGATCATATTAGTGTCCAAACTCACTGTCTTTTTCCTGCCATCAGCAATCCACAATGCCAGTGCCGCTTCCATGTTCACAATTCTGTTATGACGCGGAGTCACGACACGTTTCGCTTCTTTATTGAAGGTTATGGAAGCAGTTTTGCGGATGTTTGCTTCCTCTTTCTTGATGGACCGCACTGTAGATTCATTCACCCCGTCATGGTGTGCCACAGATGCATCACTTCTGCCCTCTTTGATCCTATCTAAAAGTGTCACTTTTTCGCTGATGGTCATCATCTTCTTCTTCTTGGGCGCCCCGGAGGAAGCTTTCGCAGGGGCACAGCGCTTAGGCGGCATTATAAGGGCTTCATTAATAAAAAAAGTGATCGCTTAAACAAAACAAGTGATCGCCAACACAACACTAAAATACAGTATGCGAGACAGTCCACATCATGGACAAGACTGGCGAGATACAACAAGAGAAGATGCTAGGTGAGGCTGCGATGCTGCGCAGACAATCACCTCACAGGGATAAAGCCACTCGTCCTCTCATGGGTCGATGTCGCACCGGAAACCCATCCCGCGCCTTTATGAGAGCCCGTGGGATGGACTCTGAGTCAGCTCATCTCTTTGTTTGACATGTAGGGATCCTTCTCTCTCGCGCATCCACATGAAACAACGCTCCTTTCCGCCATGTGGCTGCCGACATGGTTGTATTTTTTTCATTTTTATTTTTTGATGAATATTTTGGGAAACCCCGCGAAGCACTGAAGCCGCAAAACATGAAGCCGAAGTGGTGAGGGAACGCTGTACATTTTCAAATCCTTATTAGCATTAACTTTATAGAAAGCTCCAGAGGGGTTTTCACATGTATTTAGAGGTAGCAGGATAACTCCCTAAAACAAAACGTTAGAAAGAGGAAGATGAAAATATGTACTAGTGCATTAACTGCAAAACATATATTTTCATCCTCCTCTTTCTAAGGATGTGCAAAACATAAAATACTAAAAGCATTTAGGCTCATTTATTGTATTGAAGTGTAAAGAAAATTTATGTTATATTTAAAATGCTGAGAGAAGTAGAGAGAGGGGTGGAAGCTAGAATAAAAAAAAGAAAGAATATGTTGGACACTGAAACTATGCTATCAATTTATATTTAGAATTTGAAGGAAATATTCTATTAAAAAGAAAATAAGGAGAGGATATAAAGAAATGACATGGATGTTTCAAGAGAGCATTTGGTAAACAGTGCCCTCATCTAGCTTTACATGAAAAAGGTGAAATCTTAAAAATCTCTCTAAAACTGGTTTTATAAATTATTATATTTTCAGCTGGTGTGCAAATAATTGGCACAGCACTAAAATATTTGCATTTTACTCTTATTTTGGTAATGTTACTTATGTAAATATGGGTTCTATGTCATCCTACATTCATAAAACTATTTCAGTAATGAGAAAAAGGAGTTGTCTAATCATTTTAAACTTCAAAACGTTTACATTGACCTAGGGAACAGAATGTTGAACCTGTTTAGGAGGATGCGGATTACTCTTTAGGATAGGAGAGAGGAAGAAGCAAATCAGGAAGAAACCACTGGGGGTTGGGTGGGGTCAGTTATACTCTCTTATAACGGCAACTGTTGTAAACTATGACTGGAAGTGCGTTGTAAATGTGAAAAACCAGTAAAAGGAAACCTCATTTAAAATGGAGTTGGGCGGTCAGAGGGGGAAGCACTTATGCATGAACCATTACTTCATGCCAATTACAGATCCCAATAGGAAGAATCATCAATCATGGACCTCAATAGGAAGCGCAGCACCTTGCGAGTCCATACTATATAATACGTTACTATTCCACCAGGACGAAGATTTCCTTCTGTGCTTAGCAACTCAGCCAGTGAGAAGGCGTCACAACCTGGAATTCTCTTTCTTCCAACGGACTTTCATTCAAAATAAGCCCTCAAAACTTCCCCCCTTTTCTCTATAAAGTTTCTCTCCCTTGATGGACTTGATTATGCTTTTGCTACAGCATGCTTCTCATGAATTGCAGATCTCTGTTATTCACTCCCCTCTACCCCAAAGCCCCATTTTTCCAGTACAAAAACAAACAAACAAACAAACAAACAAAAACTAAAAGAAAACAAAAAATGGCTATTTATTTTCTAGGACAATAAAAATGATATTGATTTCTGGATACCAAGCCTTGTGGTAGGTCACATATTTACCAAAGAGTAACAAATGATGACTAATGAATTAAATTGTTTATAAGAGAGTTTATACGTGGAGTGAAATGTTTTATGTGCTGCACAAGTAGAACTTCTGGAAAATGCCAACACTTCTCTCATGTATCACCTTAGACATTGTTCTTCCATTAAGCCTTCCTTGATATGTCCAACTCTGGGTTTTGCGCCTGCATATGTCCTTGTACAATTTCAGCCTGTAAGAAAATGTGGTTCAATTGTCTTTATATTTGTTTTTTTCCCTATACTTAGAAGGTAACTTCTGCACACTGGTAGGATTTATACTGAGCTTTGTTTTGCATTGTACTTAGCAGCATCTCACCTCAGAGTAAGCCAACAGAATGAACAAATGGTCTGTGGTATGAGAGATTAAGCTAGTTTATGGCAAAACAAAAATGCAACAAACACAAGTACAGCAAAAATCAGGCATGAGAAGAGAAGCGAGGCATTCTAATAAAGTGTTTTTATTTGTTTTTAAATCTAAGATGCATCCCTTTCTGTGTGATCAAGAAATATTATCTTCATATTTCTAAGCCTTATTTCCAAATTTGTGAAATGGACAGTATCATAAAGTCTATTTCATAGAATTCTTGGAAGTTGGAATGAAGTAAAACAAGTGTTGCTATTGAGTCAATGCTCATTGAGTATTAATTACTATTTTTATAAACTCTAATTTCTACTACAAATGTCACTAGGAATAAAAAAATAATACTGAAGGATTTCCCCATAAAATGAAGTATATTAATATGAACTATATTCTGTCATGAAAAGAATAACTTTAGGGATAACACAAAACTGTCACTACTCATTTAACAAAGTGTGATTTCATCTTGGTAACCTTGTTATTTGAGCATTGTAATAGGACTGTTGCATCCACAGTGACTGACATAATAAGTATTCAATAAGTATCTGTTGAATATGTGAAATCCCTTCATTGCTATTATATTAAAACTCAGAATATCTTAGTCTTATATATTGGATAAGAGTTTTCTATTCTTTTCCTTGGTCTTATCTAGTTAAATTTCACATCTTTTTTGAGAAGTAGGTTATTTGATGAGTCATTGGTGGGAAGAAAAATCTACTTAAAAAACAGAATATTTTCTCTTTTGGCCTATAAATGCAAGTTTCTACAAGATGCATTTCCCTTTATGATTATAATCGTAATCTAGAGAATATCTTCAACTTGCGAGTGTGTTTGTGCCTGTGGATGTTGTTAGGAAGCAAATTCAAAAAGATTATGTAATTTGGAAGAGGAATAGATGCTTTGCTTTTTTTTTCTCTCTCTCTTTTCTAAGAAGCAGGGTGTTGCCTTTTCTAATACTAGGTTGAGAAATCTTCCTGCAGCTGTATTGGATGCACATCAGATAATCGTATGGCACATAATGACAATGTGAAAATGTGCTTCTAGCAAGAACATCAGAGATGGAACAGAAGACGTAGTTAACAACCAGTAGAAATCGGTTCTTTTGGGAATTTATTATAATAAAGGGTTTTGGAAAAGTACAATTTATGTGTTTTATATAAGTCTATATATTTTGCATTTATATTTTCCTAAATTTTCAAGATTATCTAGTTTAATGGTTCATAATACAGCTGATGCCTCCATATGCCTGAGTCATGAATATATTTCAACAAGAAAGAAAGTCATCTAAAGCAATAACTCTGAATATCAGTGTGCACATGTGCATGTAATATAAAAAATTATTCCACATGATTGCAATTCCCACTCACAGGGAATCATGACTCCTTGTCATTTACTATTCACTATTGTGGTTTGGGGCAACATTGTTGTTGTTCACTCAGCATCTAGTTCCCCCATCCCTTCCTCAATATGGGAACTCCAGCTACACTTCTACATTTTCTAGTTTCTCTTACTGCTGCAGGTGGCCAAATCATGTTTCCATAGTGAATAAGACTTATCAAAGTTCGGTGGATATTTCAGAAAGAGCTCTGCATTTCTTGATCTTCACCATGTATTTCTTTCCTCTTCTATTCACTGGAATTCAGTATGAGGTTGGGATGGGAGTGAACTTCTTACAGCCATGAGGATGAATGTTGCATGATAAGGATAGCCTTTGTGAGGCAAGAGGTAGTCTGGATCCTTGAGATTTACTCAAGCAGCCAAAATCTACACTGGAATTCCCTATCTGGAGACTTGCTATTACTTGAAATAAATAAATTGGTTTCTGACCACAGTAAAACATTTTCTAAATGCAAATGAAGACATTCCTGTTACATAATTCACTACTATAGGTTTATAGATGTGGAAACCTACACCCAAAGTGTTGCTTTATTATATCAAATGACCTGTGTACTAATGACTTCTATATTTACATTTCCATCTTGAAACTTTCAACTGAATTCTGTACTTATATAGCCAATTGCTAGTTGCCACAGTCATAGGACTGTCTACAAGTATCATAAAATTAACAAGCACAACAGGTAACTTCATGCTTCCCATTACCAATCAGCAGAAGCTTTTCATCCAGTAGGGTCCCCCATTTCTAGTTGTTTGCTATTCTATTTGTATTATTGTGTAGGCCCCAAACCTGGATATTATACTTCCTATCTTTATTGGAAACATATCCATCAACTTACCATATTGATTTGCATGTAAAACATATTGTGGTAGAACAATGTGTTATGACTTCCATTGCAATACCCTTGATTCAATTCACTATTATCTCTTCCATGAATTAATTAGAACATCTTCTGACTGGTCTCCTTACCTCCAGCCTCTCCTTCCTATGCATTACAACAGAGAAAAATGATGAATTTGTATTAAATAATAAATCAGTAATGCCATTTCTCTGCTCCCAATCATCTTATTCAGAGTAAAAATAAAAATATTTGCAATCACTTACAAGGCTCATAAGACATAGTCATCCTATTATCTCTGCTTTATCATTTCCTAACATTCTCCACTGCTTTTACTCCATTCCAAAGACAGGTACTGGTGGGTGCCTTCAAAGGACTAACAAAGTATGTTAATCTTAGCGTTTTCTGTATTCAAGGATGTTCTCATTTCAATTATTTCACTTTTTCTCAGCCAACGCTGTAATTTAGTAGTCTATAAATTTAACTAGCATTGTTTTATATAACCCATATGATGATACTCAGATTTCCTCTTGTTTTATCAATCTAAGTTCTCTGCTATAAGGCTAACTGACCTTTCAGCATGGTCACAGACATTATCTGACTTTCTGTCTGTGCCTTTAGGGACTTACCTATCTCTGCTTCAGGTTATTCATCCTTGTCTACTATCAGTAGCTACCTTATCTGTGGTCCTCTGATCTCTAATATTCTTTTTTTTTTTTTAATATATTTTTATTTCTTTTTATTTCTTTTTGACAGACAGAGAGAGAGAGATACAGAGACAGAGAGAGAACTGAACTGGGGGAGCTCCCAGTTCAGCATATGGTTCCGCACGGGCCGGGGCTGGGATTCGATCCTTGGTCTCCGGTGCTGCAAAGTGAGTGCTTAACCCACTGAGCCATCCCGGCTTCCCCTCTAATATTCTTTATAACTTTCCATGGTGGCAGAAACTTGTGGCTCCAGTAAATAATATATTAACTATTTCACCACTGTACTTTATTCTGTTTTTTCTTTTTGTTTTGTTTTTTCCATTTTAGAAAATGAATAAAGCATACTTTCTTTCATCCATTCTTGAACAGAATATATTGTATGTTACCTGAGGATCTGTTGCTTATTCCATGATCTCACACACCTTTTGGGTTCATTTAGGGTTCTTTAGTTGCAGTTTTAAGCTAACTCTGGTTAATTTCTTGAGGAAAAATGAAATTGTCAGAGGTCTAAAAATTTTCAATTAAAGACCATAAAAACAGGGTTGAAAATCAGCAAAAACAAGGAATAAACGAAGAGAGCTACAGAATAGTCAAAAGGTTTCATAGTAAAAAGATATATTATTATGGCTCAAGCTTTATGAAAAGAAACAAATCTAAACATTATTTTGAGTGCAAATTGCTCAATATTCAGAGACCCAAAAGATAGCATACAGTTGGCTGAGACTTGTCATGAGATTAACCTGGCTCTGTCCCAAGTAAAAGAAAGCATCTATTTGACCCTTTGGCATCTGTATAGGAAGGATTTATCATCCCATACAAATGAAGAAAAGAATTCCCCAAAGGAAACATGCCTGGTGTTGGAGGGAATGAAATGAAATAGGAGTGATCAGAAGTTATCAAAGATGTACCATAGATATTCTTTTCAATAGTGGTTCACCAAAAAGGACATGGCTTCTATTAAAATTATTATTTTATACTTGATGGGTTAGAGTGTCCTCACTGTTATATTTTCTTATTAATACTTGAAACATTACTTAAGGGAAAATGCACAGATATGAATTTTTTATAGAGATGGAAAAAATTAAATATCAGAATGAATTATGATTTAAATGATCTATAAATATTAAAAAAAAACCTTTCCCATAGCAATGTTTATAAAGCAAGTAAATGGGTCATATTGAGATGTGTCAGTGTGCTATGGTCTGTGCTATGATTTCCACTTAGAGCAAATACTTAATGCCAAACAATTAGTTAGTTTATGAAAATATTACCATATATTAATAAATTAAACTATTAAAAAATGTTTATATGTATATCTATATTGTTATTCTGTTATACTTTCAATTTTTTATTTCCTTTTTTTTCCCCTTAATCCATGTAACATACTTAATCCACATAAGGTCAAAATAAATAATGTAGCCCTGTTTACACTTTTAGCTATGAAAAGCTAATTTAAAAATGCTTATAGCAAACTCATAACATTAATTTCAAAGTAGGTATCAAATTAATATAGATGAAAGTCGTGACAAGTACAAAGGGAAGAAGATGCATTATGAGATTTAAATGTTAACAGGACTCACAAACATACTTTGGGTGTCTTTATTCTTCAGAAATCTGGGGAGAGATTTTGAAGGACAGTGGGAGTTATGATATCTATAATCAGACTTAGTGAACCTTCTCCTTAACAGAAACCCTCATTTTATTAAAAACAAGTATCAGCTATAAAGGATAATGTTATATAAGCAAGCAAAATATTTTTTCCTTTGTTAACTTTTGCCTAAAGAAAAGAGGAAGAAACATTATCTCTTTTGGAATGAATTTGATGAAATTATAATATCTTAAACTACCATAATGGTTCTTTCTTATCTTCTTGTGGACCTTTAGTCTTTTCAAATTCAGAGATCTTCCATTCTTAAATTTTACCACTATAAAGATGTTTGTTTTATATACTATTTCTATAGGACAGAAATATAGGATTCCAAAATACAGTAAAACCAATGACTTTTCATTGTTTCATAAATGTAAGTACAGAATATTTAGCTTATCTATCTTTATAAGATACAATTTAATTCATTAACCTATCATATCTTAACAAATATACCATTGTCTTTTAAAGAAGTTAAATAAAGAGATAAAGAACAAAATTTAAGGTAAAAAATAGGGTTCTAATTATATTCTGTTTAGTAAGTTCAGATAAGGAAAAAACCTAGGTAATATGTGCAAAGTCTATCAAAAGTTAAATAAAACTTTCAGTCATTTATATGGCTGAAAATAAAAAGTGTAGTGGAAATCACAAGGGCTTGGTTGTATGGAAATTATTAAAACTTCTTGAGTTTTAGTTTCCTTACAGACAAAATGGGATAGTTCCACTGGGTATGTTTTTATGTGGCTACAAAACAAACTACTTAAACACATGTGGTTGAAAAAGGATAGGGGCTCTCTACTTCTTTTTAATATGTGTTGTCTTGTGAAGGCTGCAAAGTTAAAACTGTATATCTCAGTCCTTGCAATTCTGGATATGATGCACCTTTGGACCACCCAAATGCACTTGCTCAATATTTGGTAAACAGGAATGAGGCGGAGGTCACACTTCTGCTCCTGGTGACATTTTTGTTATATACTACACTGCAATACTTGATTTTTCTGTGGCGTATTAGCTGAAGTGCAATATGAAGTCACTGACTTTGTATGTACCTAGAGGCAGAGCTGGAGCTGGTGACAAAGGTATGTGAAAGTGTGCATGGATCTGGTGATTCCATAGCTGGTCATGGTGATTTTCACCTTTTATGGATTTCCTGATGTGGCAGTGGCCTTACTATATTCTTGCAGTTGGCAGCTGAACATATAGCTTTCCTGTTCCTTATCCCGCTCTCAACTGTAGAAAAGCCAATAGATTCTTCCATGGCATGGTAGTCACTCAACCTAGAATCTATTTCTGGTACCTTCCAAAAAAAAAAAAAAAAAAAAATCTCTAACTTCTAAAACTGCTTGAGGGTATAATGAATTCTGAAAAGAAACTTGAATCAACACAGTGCTAAGCAAATACTGATGCAAAGCTGATATTCAATGGCACCAGTGATCATATTATAGCTGCAAAAAATACAAATGTATACAAAAGCAAGTGCATTTAAAATTGTAAGTGTAACTAAAAAGACAAAATTCTTAACTAAATTCTGAATGATGTCACTGTGCTGAATAATCTCCAATTATTGTTTCTTTAAATTAAATTAAATATTATATACTAAAATATAATTGAACAGTAGGGGAAGTGCAAATTAATTCTTTTCTGAATATAAAATTGGACTCTAGTCATTATATATGTCTAAGGAGGTGTTCACTTCCTTATCTGGATAAGGAAGTAATCTAGGTAATATGTGCATAATCAATTCCAAGTTCTTTGAAGAATGCTTTGATATGTTGCATAGGTGACATAAAAACACTTAAATGACTTGCTCTGAGAAGTATATGGAATGAGTTAAATTGTATATAAATCTAAATGCAATGTAGAAAGAAGTATAACTTTAATAACAAACTTAAAGCAATTTATAGATTGAAACCAACTATATCATTTTTTTCTAAAGAAGTTTACATTAACTTACAACTACATTTGATTGCTCCCAAGTTATTGGAAAAGCCCCAAAACAATGTTACATATGTTTAAAAACATGTGTTGCTACTAATGTCTTTTGGGAAAAACAACTATAGTAATTCACCTTGTGGTCATCACGAACCAAGTCAGCTTAAATAGCAAGAACCAGCAGATGCATAATAAAGTCAGGAAAACTGGAAGTCTTTGGCTTCTGCCTCCAGCAAAGTAACAGGAAATGAACAGTCAGGACATATGGGGAGACTAAATATTCCATGGTAATTCTTAGACTAAATCAAGAATTATTGCACAGGATACACTTCATGCTGTTCATTTAAAGCAGCTATAATCACTAATATTGCAATGTGTTGTTTCTATAAGCAATGTTTTTGTACCAAGTTGTCAAAGAAAAATGGCTCCTATCTTTTTTATGTATTTTCAGACTGCTATTCAAGTGTCACGCATTCTAAGATTTCTTAAGATAAAGAAGACATATACTATTTGTTTTTTCTAACTTATATGATAAAACCTTGTAAGTTACCATAAAAACCTGTATCCTGAATCATACATGGAGATTTAAAATTGGAAAGGATCTTGCAGCTTATCATGTTCTCCCTTCCTTCCTCTGACAACCTCTACAATTGTAAAATAAGGATTTAGCTAAAGGGTCTAACTAAAGCCATCCCTATTGTGTTAACAGTTTTCTGAAGTATGCCATGTATATGGGCATACATCTAGAAGTACACATATTTTGTTTATTTCTCTATCTCTATCTCCATCTTATCTCTTACATACAAGTACATAAAAGATAATTTTGCATAGCAAGACTCTGGAACAAAAATGCATGAGTGATTTTTTATTTTAACTACTATAGTTAATTTTTTTTGAGGTCAAGACTGAGTAATGGGATAGTATATATTAACAGACTTATTTGAAACCTGACTGGATTTTCCCACTGTCCTATTCAAGGGTCTGTGCTGGCCTTCTCTTCATTCCCAACTTCAACCACTAGGGTAACAAGAACGATATCTTATTTTGGGGTCTTTTGTCCTGAACTAGAGTAAGGATAATCAAGGGAAGACATGGGTTGGCTACACGAGGTAGGTAGAAGGGGTTCAGGAGAATGCACACCAGACAGGTACTCTTTTTGCTGGACAATTTAGGTACAACATGGGAGGCTCTGAATGGACAATAAGAAGGCCACACTAATGGGACCTTGAGGTCCCTCAACAGTGGATGGTGAGAGAGGGTCTGCAGACTTTGGTCTGCTTCCATCAGACTTTGGTCTGCTTCCATCAGACTTCCTTGTCTGGATGGGCAGAGAAGGTGCTCAGCAGTTCTTAATTCTGCCCTGACTCCTCTCTCCAGGATGTACTGAGGGTCAGAACTTTAATTTTCTGTACCCTAGAACTCTTTAAAGACACAGTTTCTTTTCCATCTAGATGGCCTTCATTTTTCATCTCACCAAGGAGCAAACACAGGTGGTTTTACTCCCCTGATTCTCTTTTTAATCTGTTGTTAGTCCATACCCTCAGTATTCCCCTTTTGATTCTAAAAAGTGCATTTGTGAAATAGAAAAGAGTCTTGTTAGTTTGTTTTGGGGATTTTATCTTTCATGCCTATGCTAATGATATTAATTCTTTTCCAGATGGTTGATGATACTGCATGATTATGAGAGGAGAATGAAGAAAGCAGACATGATAATATTTCAAGATACATTTTCCTGCACATAGAAGTAGAGAGTTTTTGTTACCAGCCTAAAGTGACCGAGGACTATGAAATTCTCACTCCTGCCACAAGAGACTTTAACTTTTATCTGCATATATTCTACAGCTGGGAATTTGGTGGAAGTCATTAGCAGTTCATATTAGAGAAGATGGCACCTTGGCTGTCCAGATTTCTGAAGCTGCTCACAGAAATAGTAATATTCTGATGGGTTGAAACATATATATTTTTTGCAGATTGTGTACTTTAATCCATACGATTAGAATAATTCTGACAAAGACATTGACACTTCTTCATGACAATTATACCAACGAAACACAAATAGTGTTGAACTTGACAAGAGCTAGTGTGAGTAATAACAACAGGTCAGGAGACAATGCAGAAGAGATGAATTTATGTAAAGGACAGATGGGAACCAAGGTGTGCACATAGCTATCACCACCGGAATAACTCATCACTATCTTTGTGAGGCAAATATTAAGGCCATGATACATCTATCTCCCCACTCTCTTGTCCTCCTACATAGTGAATGCCTACTGTGCCAGATATTGGAGGCTCTCCCATACATTAATTCATGGGATCCTTACAATGGTCGTCTGCATATGTAAAATTTAATCTGTTCAAATTCAAAAGAGATAATCCCTGTTATCTGTTTAAGAAAACTGAAGTTATGAATGGTTCAGTAATATTTGAGGCATACAGTTATGCCTAAATCATGTCAAACATAGGTAGTCTGATTCCAGAGCACGTATCATTAAACATTAAGCTGTAAATTAAAGGACAATGTAAAAAATGTCCACTGTCTTCCTTTCCAGTCTTTCAGGAAGCATTTGCATTAATTTTTTCATTGTAATATGTGTTATGTCTACAAACATTTTTTTTATCCAATTCATAAATGAAATGTCAATTTCATCAGAAAAAGTTAGATTGCAGTTATTAATTTAAAAAGTTATTCAACATTGCACTAAATTCAAATATATTTTGTAAGCATATGGGTGTATAGACTTCAGAAGTAATTTTAGTAATTCTATATAAGATATTTAAGATTTTATGGCTTTGCTTACATAGGCATTTATTATAAATTTACTTTTAGATTTCCTTAATACTATGAGATGTAATGATTAATTATTGTAATGCAAACATACTCTGTGGCAGATTGGGAACCCCAGAAAGCCCACTCCTGGTCAGAGAGTGCCCTGCAGGAAGCTCATGAGACAGTACTCTTGGTATCAACACCTATGGAAATAGATTTGGTGAGAGGAAGAATTTGGACTTTGAAGAAGCCACAACAAAGGTCTCAGCCTACATCAAATGCAACACTGAAGCTAGGATGGTCCCTTTAGATGTGGTAAGGGACAGAACTTCCATATTCCTACTTCAATCTGTCACTGGATACAGGCTGCCTCCAAGAATGAGGCATGGCTAGGGTCAAGGCAACAATCTACAGTGGAGGGACACTTTCAAGAGGACTGAGAGCTGAGGACCAGCAGCACTCATGAAGCAAGAGCAGTAAGGCTAGGTATCTCATTCTTTGAAACAAGAGTCACAAATAGGTAAAGAATAAAATTGAGACCAAATAAATAAATACATAAGTAAATAAGTGTGAAGAGGAATGGCTTCCTTACAATAGAATGTCTACTAACAAATTTTGAAGAGATGGTATAATTAAAATTACTTATTTATCATCCTATTAGTTATAGATAATATAATTAGAAAAGGTGGCAACTATCATATTGATAATTAATTTAAATACAACCATCAACGAACTCTAAAACTAGGATATATGGTTTTGATAAGGATTGCAATATTCACATAGTCTCAAATTAGGTCCTTCAAAATACTTAAAATTTACAAAAGTGAGAGTAATTCACATGAAGATTGGCACCCTTATTATTCAAGTGATCAGAGTTAAAATAACTTTTGCTTATTGAATTTATTGGGGAGATATTCATTAATCAAATCATATAGTTTTCAGGTGTATAATTCTACATACAACACATTGTTTATGTGTTACATTGTGTGTTCACACACAAAATCGTTTCTCCTTCCATCACCTGATGGGCAAGTTTATATCATGTAGTACCTCACAGGAGTAAGGGTATGGCGTCACTCTGTGATATTTCTACCAGAAACTGCATAACCTAAAATTATACTTGAGGAAAAAGCAGATGAATCCAAATTGAGAGACACTCAACAAAGTAATTGACCTGTATTTTCAAAAGTGTTAAATTAATGAAGATCTAGAAAGGTCAGAAAAACTAGTCCAAAAGGAGAGATACTGAAGAGAAATGGTGGCTGAGTGCAATTATTTAGGAGGATCCTTTTGCTATAAAATACATAATTGCACAGTTGGGAAAATTTGAGTGAATCCTCTTGGTGAGGGATATATGAGAATTCCTTGAACTACCATTGCATCTTATCAGTAAGTTTGAAAATATGTCAAATAAAAAGTAAAAAATTAAATTAAATAAATAAAAAGTAGACATAGCCTTTTGAGTTTCTAGAATAATATAAATCATAATTATAAAACAAAGCAAACATAAGGTTTGCCTAAAAATTCTTGAGGACTTTGTTGATTATTTGCAGTGTACCACGTCAATGAGGTCATGTTTAAGCCTGATTCTGACAGGAAAATAATTTATAATTCATGAGACGCACGTAAGCACTCACTTTCAATTCTATTTTCAAAATCATTCAGCTCTGACCCTTTTCCAATCTCGAGGTATCTTGAAATACAAAATGTGTATGAAAAAGATTTTGTTGCTAACTTGTTCAGAAGTAGTATTTCTTTCGATATTTTATGACCTACTACAGCATGAATATGATCAGGACAGAGCTTTCAGCATTTGAAGTTATTTAAAAATTTATATAAGTTGAAATAGCTCCTTATCAGAGTAATGCAGGAAATAAGAGGCATTATAAAACAGTGGCTGAAGCAACAGAGAAATAAGAAGAATAAGAAGGAAAACCAGAAAGCCACTATATACTCATACATATATAAATACTATATATACATATATATATATACACACATATATATAAATACTATATATATAATATATACACACACACATATATACAAATGCATATACATATATATACATATATATACATACACATATACATACATACATACATATGTATGTATATGTGTATGTATTTGCATATGCATATATATACGTAACCATTCATTCATAACCATTCAACCTATGGGAGAAAATATCATCTTTAATAGAATATGAGATGTTAGAATATAATATTTCCTGCTAAATAAACTTTTACTTTTATAAAAAGTCTTCATATTGTTATTAGGCCATTGTAGCACAAGGCTTATGCAAAAACTGATGTAGTTTTCAATTGTTAGTAAATGGCTAGAATCAAAATAATTTATGCACAACCTTGATTTTTATCACACTTTGATGAGATCCTTACCATATTCTGGTTGAGCATACTGATGCCTTATCACATTAATCCTCAACAATTTTAAAGAGTGTATACTTTATTACTTCTATTTTACCGAGGATTGGAGCTAATAATATTTATGTAGTCTACTCAAGGTTATACGATATAGACCCCAAAATTGGGCAGATTTATTCCTTAACAGTTCCCTTAAAATCTCATGGGAAAATATATGCTTATTCTTAATTGCAACTGAATTTATTTTACATGTTTTTAATACTTTTGAGGAAATACGTGCTTATGCTAATTTGCAATTGAAATTATTTTATAATATAATTTCAAAAGTCAGACTGAAAAAAATCAAGGACCATATGACTTCACTTACGGGTGAATTATAAAACTGAAAGTAACAAAGAAACAAAATATAAAATGTATTTACGTATACATTTTACACTTATGTGAGTTTTAAGGTAAATGCTATATCAGCAGCTTTCTTACACAAATTAGGACTTCTACAGAGATGGAGAGAAGCAAAGGGCATAGCTGAAGCAAAAACGAGATAATTATTTTGTGACTTATCAAGGTTTGGCTGTAGATTCATTTCCCTCTCTAATGAATAATATAATTACATGGTTCCAGAGGAAACTTAAATTTCAATGATAGAAACTGGCTTGTTCTTTTCCTAAGAAAACAGAAAACCTCTCAGACCTCCTTCAGATCCATCACCATGATTCTATACATGGCATCCTACAATTCAAATACACATTTGTAGGAAAGAATGCAATCACACATACAATTTCCCATGTAGATTCAGATCTATGGAAATAAGGTACAAGTACAGGGCTGGTACATTCCTTTTTTATTTTATTTTTTATTGTTAAATTTATTGGGGTGACATTGATTGGTAACAATTAGATAGTTTCTGGATGTACAAGTCTACATCATATCACCTATGCATCGCATTATGTGTTCACCACCCAGAATCAGCAGCTGATTCTGGTACATTCTAATCATAATTGCACAAGGCCTAAGTCTATTTCAAATTTGAAGATAGAAGAAACTATACCCTAATCAGAACATCCTCTTATAGATAGGTCTGTTGATTTTTAAATAAATATTAGGGCTAACCTTCACAAAGTAAATTGAAGACTGGATAATAGCAGAGGAAAAAAAAATCACTTTTTTGCCTGTATATTTTTAATCAAACCTAATTCTCATTTCTCCATATTGTCCTTAAACAGCGTTCATTTAATGTTTGAACGTCTAAGATGAATTCACCAGACACTTTGGAATCCTAATGTTTAGACATCCACCTCGGCAGCTGACGTCACTTTGCACAGGCAATGGAAGATGGGCTGCATTTGTGAAAGGGCTTCTGTACTTCAGTACTGAAAAGAGACTGAGCATCAATTGTGAATGGCCTCAGGCAGCTTTGTTTGCTCAGTTTATAAACAATTTGAAAAGTTCTGAAACTTGCCCAGAACACTGGCTTAGAGACAGCTATGTAAAATTGTATAAAAACAAGCTTAGCTTTTACATTGTTCCTAACTGTTGTAGCATGACAAATATTTTCCTTTTGATATTTTAAAAATATTTGTTTGACTGTTTAATTCAAATATGCCATCCAATATCCCTGTTTCCTTTCAATAGACAAAAAAATTATTCACCATATGAAAGTATTTTCTAAATTAGTGCAAAGTTTATCAAAGCACAAAACAATTTTAAAGACCATAATTTGTATTATGTTCAATTGTGAGTACATTTTAATTTTTCTAGGCTCTATTTTTTAGGACAGTTTTAGATTCACAGATTGAGAAGACAGTACAGAGAATTTCTATATAGCCCATACCATTTTCCCGTATTATTAGCTTTGCACATTATTATGGTGAATTTGCCACAATTAATGAACCAAGGTTGATTCATTATTACTAACTAAAATCTATAGTTTATTCGGATTTTCTTTATTCTTGGCTAATGTCTACTCATGTTCTAAGACCCCATCCAAGATATAATGTTACATTCAGATTTCATGAATGTAATGTAAACTGGCTGTGACAGTTTTTCAGACTTCCCTTGTTTTTGATAACCATGAGAGTTTTGAGGAGCACTAACCAGTTAAGTGTTTTATAGAATACCCCTCAATTAGAATTTGTCTGATATTTCTCTTTTTAGACTGGTATAAGCATTTGGGAGAGAAAAATCACAGTCATAATTATCATTATCACCAAACACATCATCGCAAGGGCATATATTATCAACATAATTTATCAAATGTAGATATCTTGACCACCTGTTAGTGATAGTGTTTATCAAGGTTCTCCACAGTAAAGCTATTCTTTCTTTTTCCCCACTTCTAAACTGAAATGTTTGGAAGGAAGTTACTATATACAGCCCACCTTTAAGAACTGGGGATTTTCTCCTTGAGGACTGAGTATTTATATAATTTATTTGGATTTTTCTGCAAGGGAGATATGTGTCTTCTACACATTTATGTATTCAATAATTTATTTATATATCTATGATTTGGTGGATGCTTACTTGCTACATTGGGTTTTAGTATAATATTAGTTTATTTCATTATTTAAACTCTTTCAGCTTTGGCCATCTTTTAGTTGGCTCCTATGTCCCTTTGGCATAGACCCATCAATGCAGAGTTGGGTTTTGTTGCTATTGTTTTAGCGCTGCCTTATTCTTGTCATTACAAGATGCTCCAGGCTGATCTTGTCTGTTTTCTGCCCAAATCCTATAGTTATTTTTCTAAAAACTGGAGCCTTTCACTGAGAGTAGTATTAAAAATTAAGATCTGGGGACTAGGTATGCTTGTTGCTACTAGAATGACATTACTCCTAGGACCTCTTAGCTAATAATGGAAAGAAATTTATGAGAATATATTAATGTATGTATGTATGTGTATGTACACACACACACACACACACACACACACACACACACACACGATGCCAAAACAGAGTATACACATTATAAGAAATAAAAAGAAAACTACATTAAAATTGTAATACTTGGGGAAGCCGGGATAGCTCAGTGGGTTAAGCGCTCACTTTGTAGCACTGGGGACCGAGGATCTAATCCCGGCCCCGGCCCGTGCGGACCCATATGCTGAACTGGGAGCTCCCCCAGTTCAGTTCTCTCTCTGTCTGTGTCTCTGTATCTCTCTCTCTCTCTCTCTGTCAAAATAAATAAATTAATTAAAAAAATTGTAATACTCAATATATACTGATAACAAAAGATGAATACAAGTCACTTTTGACTTCTGAAATTACAAGAGGTGCTCAAAGAGGTTGTCATTAGTGTCCAGACACTTCTGATTACAGCAAACTACTGCCTGAGCAATGTTGACCAAAGTGTCCACTTGTATCACACTGAACATGCCATTTCAATTAAGCATGGCGAGCCTCAAATTTATCACAAATGCATGCAATTGTTAGGCATGTTGAAGTTTCTGTTGCATACTCACATCTCCATTGTCATTGTACTTCCACAACGTTCTCGAATTTCAAACACTACTTCAAAGTGGTCTTGAGCTCCTTGAAGGACAACCATGCTTCTGCCATTTTCTTTGACTGTCCTGCCTGTTGCATGGTAACACTAGCATTCATTTGATTAGCCCCATCTTTAGAGTGAATGTCATAGTACATATCGCTACTGTAATTCAATTAAATTTTGAAAAGTAATACATAGATAACATTTCTTAAAATGTGTATACATTTGTTTTTTAAGCATTCCTGGAACAAATACTATGCTGACGGGAAAGAATCCACATATGTAACCTCTCTCTTTAAATTGGTAATGCTGGATTTTTTCCCAGACATCCCTTATCTAAGACAAACAACTCTTTCCACTGCATATCCCTTATTGTTTTGATAAATTTTTTATATTTTAACTAGTCAACTCAGTGACTTCATTAGGACAGGTGACTTCTGCCTCTTTTTCATCAAGAGGTTTACCACCTTATTATACGACACCTAGGTATTTATTATTATTATTATTACAATTATTATTACTATGAGAGATATATGCCTTATATAAAATGTTTCAAAAAACATGATTTATGTGTGTTTCTTTTAACTCATCTACATTGCCAGGAGACTTAGCAGTTTTCCTATTGTATAAACCAATAACACACTTACGAATACATAGCTTCAGACAAGATGATCTCGTTACCCAAAATATCATTTGTCACTGTGCTACACATGTTTTATCTTTGAGAATAATATAATCCTTAATGGCATTTTGAAATTTTACTTTTTAAAAATCCTGCCACCAGTATGTTTAATATTCAATTTGAGAGGTCACAGCTTGTTTTAATAATGAATAGAGCATACCAGCACGTTACCAACTATGAAAAGTGTGCTAATGTTTTAAACAAAGTGAATTTTTCCAGAAAATTTACTTTATCTTTGCTGCCGGCACTGAAATGAAGAGAAAGGCCAAGTAGCAAATGACACTTTCACTTCTACTCAGTAACAGTAAAAAGATATTTAGGGAATTTGCTTAGCACTATTTCTTCAAATATAAGGTACTTCTCTGACTTTCCTTCACATAGTAATTTTATTTTTTTAATTTTTATTATTATTTTTTTTAAGATTTATTTTATTGATTTTTGACAGAGATTAACAGAGACAGAGAGAGACAGAGAGAAGGGGGAGGGCCCAGAGCAGTCTCCATAGTTGACATTAGTTTTCCATATAGTTTCACTCCTCAGGTGGGCACAGGGCTGCGCAGGGCAGGAACTGGGCCGGGAGCCTCCCACATTGGTCCCGGCAAGAACTGAACTGGGGGCACACCCCAGCTCAGCACGTGGGTCTGCACGGGCCGGGGCCGGGATTCGATCCTCGGTCCCCGGGGCTTCAAAGCGAGCGCTTCACTCGCTGAGCCATCCCAGCTTTCCCTCATAGTAATTTTAATGTTGCTTTTTTTGAAAACTATAGAATTTTTCCATTTTAATTACATTGCAAAACATTATTTTTTTTTTCAAAGGCAATAATGCTTCTTTTAATGTTCCTAGTTTTGAAATTATATTTGTAGTTACCCTTTGTCAGTGAGTGATCCTTTTAATTTGACCTCTATACTTGTCTGTATAATTAACAAGAAACCTTTTTCATACTATTAAAATAAACTAATCTATGCTTTCCAACAGTTCTCCCAGATAATTTCCTTTTGTAAATTTGATTTTACATATACTCATAAGGGGAAGAGTAAAAGTAATAAAGAGCATTGCACTGAATGTTGCCAAATATCTATAGAGCTGGATTAGTATAAGGAAAAGGCCCTGCTGTAAAATTATTTATATTTTCCTTAAAAATATAATATAATTAGTAATTTCTGATGACTCTTGAGAAGTGGGTCAGATAGACTGTCTTCAGTACTGATTTTCTACTTTGGTTGAAGTAATTAGCTTGAGAGCTTTCAGTACTGGGACCTTTCCCAGGCTCTGAGCCTCAGTCTTTCAATGTGCACCTGATAACCTATCAGCCATTAATAGTCTTAAACAACATTGCTAGCAATCGCAAACATCTGACTTTTGGTAAGAGGTATAAAAGGCCAATTGATAGGAACAAACCTCAAGATGCCTAGATTTCCTAGGACAACAGCAAACTTCATTCTTTGGGTTTAGAAAACTTTTAACAGAAAGCATAAGGGAAAGAAAAAAAACTGTTTGACCTTATATAATACATAGTCCATTTCAATTTGACATAATTGTACAGAGTACTTTTAATGTGGCTTTTTAAAAATGTCAAAATAATAGCAATCTTATTTTTTGAGTTTAAAGATATTTAACGGAGGGCATGCCGGGACAGCTCAACAGGTTGAGTGCTTGCCTTGCAATTGTGAGGTCTGGGGATCAAATTCTGGCCCCAGCCTGTGCAAACACACACGCTGAACTATAGCACAAATGGTAACCACCAAGATGGTGGTAAAGGTTCTCACCTCCCATGAGGGAGGCCCCCAGTTTGGTTCTGCTCCATGCAGCCCCATATCCACCTGTGTGGAAAGAAACCATGTTAAAAAGAAACTAATGATATACAACTAACTATGGAGACTGCTTTGGACCCTTTCCCCTGCTCTCTGTCTCTCTTGCCTTCTCTCAAAACAATAAAATAAATCTTAAAAAAAAATTTAATGTAAAGCATAAATATTAACAAAATTAAAAAAAACTGTTATGCTTATTTGCATTCCATTTCAATTTCCCCAACTATTTTAAAGATTTATTTTTATTGTTTTTTTGGCAGAGAGAGACAGACAGACAGAGACAGAGAGAAGGGGGAGGGCCCAGGGCAGTCTCCATAGTTGACAGCATTAGTTTTCCATATAGTTTCACTCTACAGGTGGGCATGGGGCTGTGTAGGGCAGGAACTGGGCCAGGAGCCTCCCTCATAGGCCCTGGCAAGAACTAAACTGGGGGCACACCCCAGTTCAGGATGTGGGTCCGCATGGGCCAGGGCCAGGACCCGATCCACAGGCACCAGGGCAGCAAAGTGAGCGCTCAACCCACTGAGCCATCCCAGCTTCCCCACCCCACCTATTTTAAATGTGGCTTTTTAAAACTGACAGTTGTTTATTTATTTATGTATTATCAAAAAAATTCTCAAAAATTTGATATGCCATTTAATAAAGAGCCAAGTAGATTTTATAAAAGACTGGAGAATTTTGATTTAAATTTTTTCTGATTAAAAAAAGGTGGATAAACCACTTCAAACTCATTAACACTTTGTACTTGGGTGTGGCTCGACATACGAGCTGGTGCCAATGCTAACCGTGTCAAGTCACACTCGACATCCGAGTGCAAGAAGTTAAGTGATTTAATAGATAAGTATGTGTCCATAATGCTGGTGTCCTATCCCGCTTCCCCTCCCACTCTCCCTCCCCCCTCCTCCCCTTCCCTCAGGCAATCACCAACCTATTGAGTGTGTCTATAGGTCTCTGTGTCTTTGTTTCTTTCACTTTTATATTCCACCTATAAGTGAGGTCATATGTTTCCTGCTTCTTTCAGTCTGACTTACCTGGAGAGGGGGGAGGAGGGGGGGAGCGTTGTGGGGGGAGGTGGGAGTGGGCACTAGATATAAGGTGATGGAAGGGGAACTGATACTGAGTGATGGGCACATAATACGATGCATGAATGATGTGATGTGGACTTGTACATCTGTAAACTATCTAATTGTTACCAACCAATGTAACCTCATCAAATTTAACAATAAATTAAAAAAAATAAATAAATAAATTTAAGTACCTTAAAAAAAAAATAGATAAGTATGTCTTTGTTAAACAACTGTGGCTTAATCTCCTTATTTTATTACCTACTTAGTTCTTCCTCTGTTTCCTAATCAGTTACCAACCTCCATTATCTCTTGATGACTTCTCTGCGATCATTTACTTATAATACATCCCTAATTAAAAATAATAAGGAAAGATAGTCAATATTTTTTATTATATCATCTTTTATAACATACCAAATCATAGATGCCACACATTACAATTTTTTAATATATCATGAAACTCTAAGAAGGCAAAATATCACTTTTGTTTACTATGATGATCATATCTTCAAAATATATATATTTTAAAAGTTAACATTCTCTGCCTGTTAAGCAAAACTTAACAAAAGAATGAGCTATGGTTTGCATTAACTACTTCTTAAAATTTGGCAATTATTAAATACAACCTAGTATTACTCAACAATGAAATACTGTATGCAACTATGAAGTTGCTAAAAATTGCCCTTACAATTTGTGTTCTATTTAATTAAAGTCTAACATTAGTATTTTAATATATTTAGTGCTTAGTTCCTTGGTTATGCATTTGAAGACTGAAAAAATACACTCATCAGAGACAAGTCTTGCTAACAATTAATTTCTAATTATTTGAGGTGAAATGTTGGTTTAAATGGTTTGCTCTTTTCCTAGTCGGCCCCAAATTATACCTCCCTTTTGATAATTTTCTGATAGCTTCAAGCAGACAAACAAAACAAGACAAACAAATGAAATAAAGACAACAACACAGAGGGAGACTCTAATCATCACATTATTTTAGGTATACTTTGAACATTTAATTTGGGGCTTTATTAGATGCTTCTAGGATTCTGTTTGCTTATTTAATTAATGAAGATAAAGACTAATTTGAACAATTATGAAGATGTTCTCAAACATAATATTTGTTCAGATAATGCTAAAGGGCAGTTGTTTCATGTCAGACAATAATTACTAAAGAGACAGAAGGTGGGTATAGACTAATGAAAAATACCATTAGGTCTCTCAAGTGAAGAGAATTAAAAAACAGAAAAAATATAGCTGTGAAGAAAAGACAATGGAAATAGAACAAAGGAAACTGGGAATATGTTGTTAATGGGAGATATCTCTGAAAGCATTTCAGCTCATTTCTGGGGCAGTTGGAAATCTTGGGTGAAAAACTTTATGTAAGAACTGTAGTAACTGCAACAAGATTAGGCTATGCTAGAAATAAAGAGAAAAGGGTCTGTTTCTTAGGTGTCTCCTTATGTCCTTTCTTGCCTCTTCCATTAAACCATATTAATTTGTTCTCAGATGACCATATGCCAACCATTGTGCAATCTAGCTGTTCTCTACTCCTGCACATAATACATAGGATATGTTCATTACATCAGGTTTGTATGCATTTGAAAACTGACAAGACACACGGAGCAAACTATCGCTGGTTCTGAAGTTACCTCTAACTGATGCTGGACTGTTCGTTATTTGTACTTTGCCACCTATAATTTTCCTGACTTTTGACCAGTAATCTCTTTTGACACAGTTTTTAGATTTATTTTCTCTTACATTTGTGATTTGCTTCTGGACAGAAGTCCTTCTCAGGACTCATTGTGCTTTAATAACAGAATTTATTTCTGAGGCCTGTTTCTCTTATTTCGAATGAGCCCACCTCATTGGGAAAACCATACCCTGACCCATGTGGTCCAGTCCTTTCAGTCTCCCCCGTAAGGGAGCAAAATTAAACCACTGCTGTATTAATTGCCAAAGGTATGACAAGAAAATGCCCCTGAACCGGGAGTCAAGAGCCCTGACTTAGTCTGTTTTACATATTTGTGTAACATAGGGTCTCACTGAGTCTTAATTTATTTAGTACACAGAGAAAGGTAATATTCTTGTATTGTCAAAAAAAATTTTTTAATGGCATTTTGGAGAATTTCAAGGCCCCCAAAGCCTGTAAGACTTTAGGAATCAAAGAAATAAGCCATAGTCATGTACTGTTTAGTAGGGACACTTTCCTTGAACTAGAACTACTGAAATAACACCATTTAAATAATAGCTACATATTCAACATACATGTAAAATATAACTTGAAGAAGTGTTCAGTGGAGGTTTGCTGGGTGTCTCAATGCTCACATTACATAGTCAACATATTGAAGAAAAAAATTAACTGGGTGTCATGCTTATACAGTACTAACTAAAATGAGTAAAGTTTATCCCATCTGACAAGATGTGTTTTTTAAAATGTTACTTAACTTTGGCTTTCATTGACTTATTTAGTACAAATCTCTGTGTTTTGCACATAGGAGAAAGAATAGTGTGCTATTAGGTTGTCGGATTAAAGTAAGTTATATAGTCAAGTAGTAATTTATTGTCCCAATGTAATAAAAAGCAGACATCTTCCCTGACCTTTTTGTCACTCAAATAAGTTCTTCAAAATCAAAATATATTGACATTTCTATTATATGCTGTTTTACAACAGTAAAATCAAGAATCAAACAGTATTTTTTGAGTTCATTTATAAAACTAAGCAGAGTTAAGCTAAATATTTACTATATAAAAGAATGTGGGACACTGTGAGAAAAAATAGATACTGTTATCTTTTTATAATTTGCTCTTTTGTTATTCATCATATGTAATAAAAATAGTTTAGATTAGATAATTTCTTTTCCAAAAGAAGTAGGTATCTAAATTTCATTTTGTAATTATGGAACGTGAAGTGTCATGGTTCTAGTACACTAAAATATTTAGTCATTATCCTGGGAAAGATGACGTTTCTCCCCAGAAATCCCTTAATGTATAAAGCAAAGTACTCCTATTTTTAAAAAGCATTTAGGCCAACAAGCTATACACTCTGGGTATTTACTAAATATAAAGGAAGAAAGCTACAGTTCCTTTTAAATGTAGGTTATTACTTCAGTCTAACCCATTAAGTTTTCTAAACTAGAGTTTGTGGTATTTGGCATCAATTCTTCTGTTCTTTTGATAAGTACCTAAACAGGATGTCCTTGCAAATGAAATGAAAAATAGCTCTGGAAGTTTTCTTCCCTCAGGAAAAAGCATTAGGATTGGCAGATGGCTTAACTGGAAATACACAGGAATGCACTTTAGCCAACATTAGAAAAGTGTTCCGGCAGATATCGCTGAGGTTAATTCACGAAGACCCATCTCACTCCCTTCTGCCCTGAATGTTTTCATGGCCTCAAACCGAACAAGCTTAATTTATTTTGTCTTACATGTTACAGGACAGACTCAATGAGGAGGAGAGCTTAAATTTAAATAGTAAAATAAGAATAACGTCTCATTTCTTACTATAAAAAAAATGTTATTTCTTGAAATTGGAGAAAGAAGAGACCCTTCAATTAAACTTATGTTTTCCAAATCTTGGACTGACCAAAGATTAAGACATTCTTTACACAACTTAAATCCTCTAGCTATATATATATATTTTTTTCCTTCTATTTCCCCTTTTAATATATATATATATTTATTTATTTATTTATTTTTGACAGAGAGAAAGAGAGAGAGAGAGATACAGAGACAGAGAAAGAACTGAACTCAGGGAGCTCCCAGTTCAGCATATGGATCCGCACGTGCCGGGGCCGGGATTCGATCCTTGGTCCCCGGTGCTGCAAAGTGAGCGCTTAACCCACTGAGCCATCCCGGCTTCCCCTATTTCCCCTTTTAGGCACATAAAATTAATATGCAGATATTTCATTATATGCTCATGATTAAATGTTTGTAACTTAATGAAAAAACTAACTGCTCAATAGTAATGTTATACAACCATTAGAAATGCTTTAATGTTTTAAATTTAAGATATCAGGTATTAGAAATAATTGGAAAAAACAACTCCAGGAAAATGGGAGTTGGAAAAATTCTAATGTTGGCCTATTATTGACCTAATATTTAAAGTTCTACCTATTTTTATGTAACTAAATATTTCATAATTAGGAGGTATCCCTTTAGACTGTAGTTATTTTTAAGGATTTATATTTCTAAAAGTAGGAACATAATACAGTCAATGGATTAGGAAAGGTTTTATGAATAAACTCAAATGGGGAAAATGTGGAATTATTCAGCACAGTCCAGCAGTAGCACTTTTAGTGACACTGAGTTTTCTCCAGCTTGTAAAAAGTACAAGCTATGTCAACCATAATGAAGTGCATACACATAACATACAAGAAATCTGCAGAACTTTTAAACTTATATTTTTAATTTATTCCTTCTTCAGTACACTGACTTATCAGAATAACTAGAAATCACTATGACAGCTACCCTTGTTTTATTCCCCATCATAAGGAAGTACATATATTTCGTTAAAATAAAGGTCAAAGAATAGAGAATAATTTAAAAATTATATTGATAACAAAGAGACTTAACTAGTTGGATTTGTCCTTTCTTGTGACTCATGTTATATTTCACAATTTTCTAAGACTTCAAATCCATGTATAGTTTATACTCTTCTCTACATTTTTCTTTTTGATTTTTTTCATTGATATCTTTTTTTATCTTCCATTTAATTTTATTTTTATATGTTTCTAATTTCTTGTTAAATCTATGTATCAATTTTTAAATTTTAGTTATTAATTGTTTTCAAGTTTAGAATATCAATGTAATTTTTAAAAATAGTTTTCTGTATTCTGCTAATGTTACTGTTTCTGTCATTTGATTTATTAAATTTTTCATGAGAACTATTTTAAAGTTTCTTTCTGGTTAGTTTCATCTTATCGCCAATGGGTTTGTTGCTATTCTTTGCTCATAGCCTTGGGTCACTTCCTACATTTTGAATTCCTGGTTATTGTTTATTGAATGGAGGCCTTTTGGGACTGGAGTTGAAGTTCAGCAGTTCCACAGACTGTTATACCTTGTTCAATATGAAATTTACTTTCTGCTTATGAAAGCAGTTGGGGAATAGTAAATCACTTTAATCATAGATTGAGCTGATTCCAAGCAAAACCGAATTTAAGTTTGTGAGAGATGGATACTGTCTGCTCATACAAATGTAGTTTTCTTCATGCTTGAAATGAAAGCCCAGGGTGCTTATCTGGTTTCTCTTCTTTGATTGACCTTAAACTAGGATTCCCTTTTCAGCATAAGATGGCAGAGATGGTGGCTTTATGTCTATGTCTCTTAAACTGCCCACTTTCAGGTTGTCAAATGCCTCAGAAAGGAAGCAGGATCAAATGTCAAAATATCCTCTGTTGGCTGAGCTGCTGTCTGTTACCTTAGTCTTTTAAGTCCTTGATACTGTTAAAGCTTTCTGATAAGCCCTGACACCCCTTTATTACATTTTTTCAGTCAGTCTATTTGCTGTTGGTGGTGGAATGGTTACTTTGAAGCAAGATAACCCACTATTACTGGAAGCAAAAATTCCACAAAATTGTTCTAGGCCCTGGGATAAGTGCTGATCATAATGGGTGCCTGAGAGAGAAATTGTGCTCTAATTAAGCTTATATTTGGAATGGAAAGACATTAAAAAAAAGTAAAAACAGCACACAGAGAAACACTGGAAAGCGAACATATTTATTTCTTTTTTGAGGATAAAGATCAGCATAGCCAGTAAATAAATGAGATAGAGAGCAGAATGTGAAGTCAGTAAGAAAGGCTTATTATTTTTTAATCTGAAGCTTTTAAAGGTTTTAAATAGTGATGTTGAGTGTATATATATATATATATATATATATATATATATATTTAATTATTTTGAATGATAATTCTGCCTACTATGTATAAAATTAATATTATAAGAGTAAGAACAGAATCAAAGAGGGAAGAATGAAAGCTATTGTAGTATTCCAGGCAAGAGATGATCATGGCTTGATTTAAAGTGATAACAAGAGAAAAATGTGTAAAGATTTAAAATATATTTTGGAGAAAGCACTAATAAAACTTGGTAAAGGATTTAAAGTACAGAGGTGAGGGAAAAAAGAATCAGAAATAACTTCACTTTTATTTGTTTTGGAATACTGAGTACACAGTGACACATGAAGGAAGAAAAGATATAGTGGGGATAAAAGTCAAGTGCTTTCTGTTAAATGTTAAGTTTGAAATGTGTATTTATAAGGTTGGTTATTATAGTGTAAAAGATTGGAGATGGTGTTTGAAATTGTATATAAGTGAACAGATTCCAGTGTGAATTCAGAATGGAATTAAATTATTTATAAATATTTAATGTTGTCAGTTCACTAATAATATTTTTTGAAGATTTATTTTATTGTTTTTGACAGAGAGAGAGAGAGAGAGAGAGAGAGAGAGACAGAGACAGAGAAAGCAGTGAGGGCCCAGAGGAATTTCCATAGCTGTATGTCATCAGTTTTTTTGACAGTTTCATTCCACACAGGTCGGCAGGGGTTATGTAGGTGGGAATGGGGCTGGCGGCCTCCCACATGAAAAACACACCACCTCAAACCAGGGACCAAACTGGGGGGCAAGAACCGAATTGGGGGCATTGCAAATGGGAGGCACACCCCAGTTCATCATATGGGTCTGCACGGGCCAGGTCCGGGATTTGATCTTCCACCCCTGGGGTTGTAAAGTGAGCACTTAACCTGCTGAGCCATTCCAGCTTCCCTCACTAATAGTAATTTTAATGATAAAAAACTATAAATTATAAAAGCATGCCTTGATGTATTTTTTACATAATTTAAAATGAAATTAAACTAAAAGGTTATCTTTCTTTTCTTAGTTTTTAAAACTTATATTTCTAATGTGAAAAACTCACAAAAAATTACATTTAGTTTGAAATTGATTATAAATGATTTCTCAGTCCATCAACTTAAACTCTCTCAATTTCTCTGACTTATCTACATCTATAAGTTTTTATCTCTTTTACTCTCAGTTTCAATTCTCAATGTTTAGACATTTGATTTTCATCATTAGTATGCTTACAAAAATATGCTCAATAAAATCATCAGAAAGCTCTTACTTATCGAATCTGATGACGTCTCTCTGGTCTATTTTATTATTCTGTAACATTTTATTATAATTTTTACCTTTTCCTTCTTCTCATAGCGTTTTCTTTCTCATAGCCTTGTTATTTACAATAGCAGGCTCCCTATACTGTCCTTAGTCTGTATTCTTAAAATATCCTTTATTGACTCCTCTTTTCTTTTAAATTACTTCAAAGATAAGAGTCTATTAAAATCTCTCCCTTGGGCTTCTTCTCTTTTCACTTGAGAAACTCTCCTTGTGTAACGAGTACTGCTCTGAATGCTTCACACCCCACTTTCACTCAAAAAATATACACAGCCACTTACTAAGTCATATAAAAACGTTTAATGGTGTCTGAGGTGTATGTGAGCCTGTGCTATATCATCAGGAAGAAAAATTCATAAAAATAGCAAATATGCTGGTGTTATGAGTCAAATAAATAAGGCTCAAAACATAAACAATTATAATACTGTGTGATAACAATTTAGAGAATTCAAAATGTTAGAAGACAGAAAATAAATGGATGTTCTGCCACAAAGGAAAGACTAAATAGCAAAAGGGATATTGGGTTAAGTAATTAACAATGACTGATAATTTACTTGGTCACAAATCAGGAAAATAATGTAAGCAGAAGAACAACTTGTATAAAATGGTATGAAAGAACTTGACATCTATAGAACTTGGGATAGTTCTACAAGATGAAATGTTTTTACTGGCTTAAGCCAAGCTAATGAGCATCTTTATAAAACAGTTTTCAATCCACTAATAAGTATTCTTAATCTCTAAAATTGCTTAATGTTGTACACTAGTACCGGTATGAAAGATTCACTAATACTCTACACTAATGTTTATAGTATTGCTCAACTAATTTGGCAAGAGGCATTTTTCAGAGCGTGCATCATGGGTTTCGGTGTTCTGTATGTGTCCACTTAGGAAATTGCAACTTGGGTGTGTGTTATACAGGTGATTTCCTCTTCAATTATTAACTTTCCCAAATATGACAAAGACAACTAACACACAAGCCCTATTGTCCTGCTTATTCTTAGGTGAATAAACATAAAACATGAGACACGAAGCTGGCACTGACCTCTGAGCTACACTAGCTATTCCTTTTCTCAGCAAAAGTAAAATAAAATATTTGTCTGCATTTTGTCTCTGCCTCTTCCCCTTTTTTCACTTTTTATATAATTCTGGGTTATCACATATATTAAAACAGTATATAGTATAATAGAAACCATTTAATAAACCCAGGTTAATCATACGTTAATATTTGCTGTATTTATTATTTTCTTTGTCAATCATTAAATTATAGAAATGAGGCCACTACACCATTCCCAACACCTAAAAATACAATGTATCTTATTCCAAAGTATGATTCAATAAAGTTGATACAAATTTTTCTTAAACAAATTTTATATATTTTCTTAATAACAAATGGAATACATGGAAACAAACAATAGAGAATGCATGCACTATTGTTTAGAGTGATTTCAAAATTTACATCAATGGCACACTTTATTTACTGTTTTTATCTCATCACTCATTGACTTTTTTAGTTTTCCATGTAGATATATTTAGTGCTAATTCAGAAATATAAATTTCAGTAGTATTGTATTGATACTACTTTCTATAGTATTAATATGCCCTAATTAATCTCCATTTTTAATATATCTAGAGATTGATAATCATTTCCCTTTTCTAATATATTCTATAATTCTGTTAATACATACTTGTATCCTTCTTGTGTAAATGTCTCAGAGTGTATCTAAGAACTTGGAAATGTGTTGCCTACATCAGTTAATTTGAGAAGTATTGACATCTATTATGATATTGAGTCTTCCTATCTCTAATCAGTGTACTAATATGCATATTAGTAAAAAAAATCTGTGTTTGACTATGGAATCATGTAAAATTCATTAATTTTCTTCAAATTATTTATTAAGGTGTTACTATTATAATTAATTTTCTCAGATACAGCAGATTCTCAGTTAAGCGAAACTCAAGCAACTGCCAAAACTCTCAAGCATCAGACACAAAAAATTGCCGGTTGCTAGAGAGTCTTGTCAGTTGCCCAAGAGTGCTGAGTACATTCATCCAATATCTACTAATCTTCACGGGTGCTGATTAAATGAGAGTCTACTAAGATACTGTGTTGAATCACAAAATATTGCAATGATAATTATTAAAATATAAAGTTATCATCGTTCACCTTTATTTACCCAGAACTGGAAGAGTCTTCCTGTATAGTGAATGCTCCATTCATATTTTTCCATGTTAAGACGCCCTCATACATAAAATGACCTCTACTTTTCTAACCCAACATTAAGAAATCAATACATAGGTTATTCTCATGCATAAGACCACTCCCAAGTTTTGGTTTAACAATTTTAGACAAAAATATTGTCTTAAATGTTGGAAAATATGGTATATTAATAAAAAAGAGAAATTAAAATAATGAAAATGAATGAACATATACATGAACCAAGGCAAACTGAAAAAATACATATTATTATTCTAATATTACTAATTAAATTCTAGACACTGATAAAAGGTAAATTATAGTTGTACCCTAAAACAATATTAAAACTAATTATAATGTGTTTGGCACTGTACGTGATGTGCTTTGTATACTTTCCTTGCAAAACATTTCTCCTAATTATCCCTGAAACTCGACCATTTGAGGATCATCCCTTTTTCTTGGTATAACACTTTGGTATGGTTTCCCATTTACACACAACTTCTTCTAAATGATACTGTGTATACCCCACCTATTAAATAATGCACTACTATGTCTTTCATCCATTCACTGAATAATTTGGCATTTATAAAATATTTAATATTAAGAAGACATGATGTTGTATAACTTAACTACATAAGTTATATATATATATATATACACACACAAACACATATCTATATATCATACCTATCTGTATCTATATATCTAAATTCCTGACTTCAGTTTGCTTTGCTCACAGTTTACTAAACTATGCTTTATTAAATGAGAGAGGAAAATTGAAATTATAGAATTATTGACCAACAAGTAAGAAAAAAAAAGGAATTAATAAAAAAATTGTAAGGGGCTATAAGAAAAAGTATATTGTACTGATAATGAGAGAAAAGAAGAAAAAGAAGGTTGCTTACATATGAACTTATATTCATAATTTCAGGTAACTACATTATATTCATTGATATCACAACAGTAATCTCTTAATAAATAAAAGGCTTTTTTTCTGTTATAATAATGATTTCCCCCACATCTACTATACTGCATGCTCCGCTAGATTCTTCGCTAATGATGAAATTGAAACTGACAGCCATTGGTAAATCTGCCCCAGTCAACACACATCCTAAGTAGTGAGTCAGTCTTGCTCTAAAATTCATACTGTTTTCCTTACCCTAGATTGTCACTCTGTAGACAGTATTGATTCAATGACTAAATCGTTATTGCTTTTAACCATTGCACTCTTCGTAATCCTCAGCTTTCAGAGGTT
>PVKE010016276.1:0-32213 GCA_004027555.1 Craseonycteris thonglongyai
CGAATCCATCTTGAAAAGTATAAGCCAATGACAGGTAATCAGTTGTTTTTCAAGTAGAGATAAAGGCATAGTTAAAAGCCTTAATGTTGATGAGAAATGGGCTTTCTGGTGCTTTAAGGGACAGAACGGGTGTTTATAGGAAAAGAACTTGAAAATTTCAGGGAAACTGTAAGTGCAAAAGGATGCCATTGAAAAAAATATTAGGGAACGCTGAATCTATAGTCAGAGCCATACGGCCAAAGATTGTTTGGGACAGGGGGACTTTATCTTTGCCTGCCCCTCCAGATTAATTGATTCTCTGTCTTATACTTAATCACTTTTCTCTCCTATTTTATTTATGCTTTAGCTCTTATATTTACCATTGACCTCTGGATCCAGCTTTGACCTTCCCTTCTACCTTGAGAATCAGAAACATTTTCTGGATGACATCTGCACTGGAATGTTATGCATGGCCCTTACCCCCGGTGCTATCTATGAATGGCTCCTCTTGTAGTATTTCAGTTGCTGTTATGGTTTCCTTTCATCCACTTGCTTGAGAAGAGAAAACTGGGGGTGACCCTAGGCAGGGCTGCCACTTGCCCACCTGGGGCTTGTCTGCAAACTATAAAGAGTTGACCTTGCTTCGTGTACCCAGAGAACGTACTTGATAAATAAGGCTTAGGTTGGATTTCAGGACCCACTTGTCTCCTCAGTTCAGGGCATGACATGCACATGGGACAATCGTCATTCCACGTTCTTCTACTTGCTTCCCCAATATCTGATCAAATAAAACACCTGATTATCCTGTAATCTACACCTCATTTGTCTTTTCTGCTTGATTTTCTTTTAAGTTAAATATTTAATACAGAAAGTGTTTATGTTTTGTATGTGTGCTTATTCCACTACTATAGAGAACATCAATGAACCTACCACCTTCCCAAGAGCCCGACAGTCATTGATATTTTGACCTGTTCTTTTTGATCTTTACTATCTCTGCCCTAGTTCTTATATCATTTAACCTATTGCTACAGCCTAGATAGATTTCAACTCCCTGGTATGAACACATCCATCTATGAACCAACCACCCACTTAACTATTTCAGCACCCTGGTTAAAACTCTTCTCTAGTTTTCCATTCCTTAGAGAAGAACCTCGAAGCCGCTTGGCATGGCACAGAGGGCTGTTAAAGATTTCTCTGCCATGGAACGACAGCTGCATCTTTTGCCACTTCATAGTTTAGACAGAACTAATGGCGGTTCCCCAAACAGTTCACTCCACAGTCAGGCCTGCACAAGGCACTGCCTCCGGCTTGGCCACTCAGTCCTTTCATGTTTTATTGAAATTCTTTCTCTATGACTGTCCCCATTACTAGACTGCTAGCTGTTCAAAGACAGACAATATACCTCAATTATTTCTGTTTCTAATCCAATTTTTGGTTTTCAAATGTTTGAATCAAAATGGTGAGGAAATAGGTTAATCTTCATATCTTTTTGGGTGATGCCAAATCTTCATTCCACATCTTGTTTTAAATAAAACTGGTCATCAAGACAGTTGTTCTGAATACCTTTCAATGTGTATTTAATTATTTTTTTCTTTTTTGGCTCTTGTGTAAACACAGTTTCTCGATTTCCTTGGGGGAAATTTCTTAATGTGAATCAGGGAATCTGACAGTAGTCAGACAATAGTGTTGATTCCCGCACCCCCCCCCCTAAAGTAATTAAATAAGTGAACCCAAGGGACTTCCTCCTCGAGTATAAACTTGGTTTACATGAATGTTGTCCCAGGGCATTCCTTAGTAAAGTGCTACAACTTTCATTATAACCCATTGCATTCTTTTTTGTTCTCCTCTCTCATCTCTGCCCTTCCCCTCAAGTCCTAATCCCCTCTAGCTGCTCCCCAGGGTCAGCTCTGCTCCCAGAGCCCTTTCATTTGTTAGTTTCCTATCCACACTCTGACTTTAAACCCATTCTTCCTCCAGGGCCACTGTTTCTGTTTTTGTTGTTGTTGTTTGTTTTTTACTGGCTGTCAGGAGGGAAGGAGGCAATCTCAGTAAATTAATTCAATTAGCAGATGAAAAACTGTTATTTAACTCAGTCTGTGGACTATCTCAAGTGTATATAAATTTTAAAAGAGGACACTTCTTTTTGCTAAAGTAATGAAGCTTGAATAATACGTTTTACTGAGACGGTAGTGCATCTGGATATTTTTCTAATCATACCCAATAATGCACGTGCCTATTTCTTTTCCCACAAATCAATTTCACTTTTATGTAAAACCACTCAAATTGATCCTTCCATAGAAGACGTGATAATCTTTATAAATATTTCATGGCAAAGTTAAACATATGTATGACGTATTTAAAAATAAACTTGAGTGATTATTATAGGTGGGTGTCACAGTAAGGGCAAACCTCAAATTCTCTGCATTAAAAAAATTTATGAAATAAACAGGTTTTGTTTCTGACCTCCCTTTAGGACCTCACACTGAGTTCCTAATGTGATCTTTCCTCTTTTCTCTGTTTCTAATGCTGAAGGATGTTTGAGTACTTTACCACCAATTTTGAAAGTGACAAATATTGGTTGAAAATATACTGTTTTCATAAGTACCATGAGATATAATTATGATAATAATTATAATATGATTTCTGTCTTCACATCCTTATTAGAAGTCCTCATGTCCTGATAGAAGGCATGATGTCATAAATGTAACATAGTAGGTACCCATACACCCCTAAGCTCCTGGAAGATGATCAATTCTATATGGCAAAGACCAAAAATATTTTGCAAAGGGGTGACATCTAAAGAATAGCCACAATCTCAAAATGTAGAATGACTTGACAAGGGTGTTCCAGATAAAGGGAGGAGTATGAGCCAAAACACAAAGGCAGGAAGAGAGAGTGTGGTCTGAAGTGGGGCTGGAGTGGGAGAGAGATTAGAAGGCTAGTCTGCTACTTGACGGTTTGACCTGGTAATATTCTCAACATACTGTATGTAACTCCTTCGTTACCCTGGAAAAAGTAATTCAAGCTAGCTCCTTTTTGCTACTTAACACATTTACAATTCAATTGTTCTCATTTTTAATTGGTTTGACATTAGGGAATAAAAAAGTCTTTTAGCTTATTAACTAATAAAAATTTTAGGAAATTGTCTCACATTTCAACATTTCACCCATTTCCTGTTTAGAAAAACAAGTGCAGCTCACTGCCATATTCCTTTAATTTTATATAAACAGTTTTCAATGTGAAATATAAAAACTGTTCTTGGAGTTATTTATAAACAGAACTTCTCTAATTCTAATGTCAAAAAAATATATTGGATGACCAGTATTTAATGTTTTTTTGTATGGTAAATTTCAAAGCACAGAACTGTGGGGGTAATGTTGGGACTGTAATCCGTAAATTATCTCAAGGTAAACACCACAGCCACAAGCGCTGCTGGTGAGTATTCTTGAGAAAAAGGGGAAATGGGTTAAATATTACATCTTAAAGCCTCATGTGGTCCAATGAGGTTTACACTTGTTATAGTTCTAGGCTGTATCAGGCCCTGCTAATGAGTTTCAATAAATGCTTATTGAGTACCAACTATATACTAGATGTTATCTCTGGTGCTTTGAATAAGACAAAGTTTCTGCCTCAATGGAGTTTACATTCTCATTGGGGAGATGGACATTAAACAAGTAAATAAACAAATACATAACTCATAGAGTGAAAAATATTCTGAGTTTTGCTATATAACAAATAATGGTAAATTCTCGGTAGCTTAACAAGCAACATTTAGTTCTTACTCTCTAATCTGGGGTCAGCTGTGGTGACTCTTCCATGCTATGAGGGGGATCTGGTCTGTCCCACGTATTTGGCACCAGGACTCAAGATAAAGGGGCAGTGGCTGCCTCAACGAAGCTCTGCTTAGGAGCACAAGAGGGCTGTGAGATTGATCATGTCCCCTAAAGCTTGTTGTCACTTCCAGCTACATTTCAGTGTCCAAAACAGGTCATATGACTAAGTTTCAGGTCAGTGAACTGGGGAACTATTCATCTCTCATAGGGAATAGAGTGACTCTTTGTTGAAAATAATCTAGTCGATCTCAACAAAATAAAATAAATAAGAGTAAAGATCTTAGAGAAGAATGTGTAGCATAATGATAATAAAATCAGTCAATGGGATATATTGTCTGGGGATTGAGCATGAAGCTCCTTTAGGTAAAGTGGTTAGAGAAGAGGTGATATTAGACACGGTCTGAACGATGGGCAAGAGGAAGTCATGCAGAGAGCTGGCGAAAAGGGAGTTCAGACTGAGATAATGACAGGCCGACTGCCTTGTGGAGGAAAGGACCTTAGCCTGCTCCAAGGGCAGGAAGATGGCAGCTGCGGCTGACACATGACGAGTAACGGTGACTGGAGAGAGGTCAGTGTGACATAATCAAATCTACAATTAAAACAGTCCCTCTTGTTGCTCCATGGGCGAAGGACAGTGGCAGTGATGGTGGACAAGCGTAGCAGTAGAGACATGAGTAGAGACTATTGGAGAGAGATGATGGTAGTTAGCGATGTAACGGGAAGGAAAAGGGGACAATCTAACATGGGACATCTTTTGGGAATAGAGTTTAAATAGGCTGCAGTGACTTTTCTGTTCAGAGAGAGTGCACTTTGCATAGTTTGAGCAAACACACAGTAAAGTGGGTGGAGAAGAATGTGGGCTTGGAACCAAGAGGTCTTTCTTTGTTTACACGTTGCCTCTGAGGACTTGTTTGACAGGGGGCTCCGCCTTCACTATTCTGAGCCTCAGTGATTATAATTCCAATAAACACAAGCAAAAGACATGAATAAATGATTACATTATGAAATGAATAGGAAATGATACCAAATTCATATAACTTTTCAGAGGATTGAAGGTGAAAGGAATTCATATGAAATCCAAACAGTCTGCATGGGTAAGGGTTTACATTTCCTCACCTTAATGTGCACAGTTTTTAGCCTTCTCAATATACCTATATTCAAAATATAGGCCATTGCCTAAGTTGTGCATTCTGGAAGATGATATAGTGAGGGGAACACTGGCTTATGAATTCACCTAAAAGCTCCCATAAAATATCAGTGTCATTTATGCAATCTCCAGTGACTGCAGTCACTGGGAAATGCAGCAGCTGTGGAAGCTTGAGTTTTTCTAAGCTCAGATTTATGATGTACATTCTTGGGGTCAGCCTTTCATGGGCTCACCTGTATGCTGCTGCCGAGCATAAGGGATAGCGCACCTTCAGCCTTATCAGTTCATATAGCAGTTTTGCTTGTAGTGGACTGATTAAGCCACTGTTTTGGTGAAAAACACCTTAACATTGAATGACCTGTCAGGGATTTGCAGGTAATGTAGCTATTTTTCAGAAAGGGTTCTGGCACTCGCTGATAACATCACTGGTTTATATCTAATTAATACTCCTGCTATTTGACTGCTGTTTCTGAGACCTGAATTTCCACTATTTCATAAGTCCAGGACTGGGGAGGGAAGTGACACTATCTCAAGTATCTGACTCCCCCCCCCTGCCCCCCTGTTTTTCCTCCTCTCCAGACCTAGTTTTCTTATACCTACACCTTCTGCTCCTTATGATAAAAGCCCAGGCAATATCCTCAGTGAACATAAAACTTTTTCCATTTGATGTTTCTAATAAGGATTCAGCTAATTACAATTATTTATACACCTTTGCAGTTTAGAAGGTGTAAATTTAATCGAGTCACCTTGACATAAATAATCGCAGCATATGTATGTTTCAGTCAAGTTTAGAAATAACAACAACAAAACTGTAAATTGCTTGATTCCAGGGCCCCCTCACAAAGGGCCAGCAGCATTCAAGAAACACAAGTGATTTCGAGGCAGCCGCAACTAGTGACAAGGGACGCCATCCTGTTACGAGGCTTGAACAGAGACAGCATCACCTGGGCCTAATGACAATTGGTGCTTTGGGAGGAATCCACTAATGGTACTCGGGGTCCTGGGGGAATGTAACTAGTATGAATGTGCTCCAAAGCACAGAGTGTATGTAAGGAAAAGAAATGTAGTGACTTCTGGCCTTACAATCTCGGGTGTCCTTCTGTTGATCCCCATGGTGTGAGCCCTATATAGGCCAGACTGGGAGAGAGCTCAGATGATGTGAGCCACTGGATCAGATCCACAGGGACAGGGAAGGGAGGAGGTGAGCGGAGAATCATGAAAGGGGTGGAATGAGCAATAAGGGCACAGTTTCTGAGTCTCAGCATTGTTATTATACCCTGGAATATGGTCCCAGTGATCTGAAGCATTGTGACATTTCTCTGAACAAGGATTTAACTCACCTCATGGAGTAATGTCATAAACAGCAACCATAGTATTGCTTCTGTAAGTCTGGAAAACTAGGGGTCAGGAGAAACCATCCATGAATGAAGTTGGGGCTCTCTCACTGAGTACGACGAACGAGGTGGGGCACTGTAGCCTCTAGCTCCACTTGTGAGTAAACAAAGCATCACAACTCTGGACTTCTGTTTCTTTATCTGTAATCCGAGAAAAATCCTTTATTTTTCTAATTGGGAGGGTCACTGTAATTACTACTAACTCACAGATAACTTTTGGAATACATACTTAGGAAAGGCAAATATACGTACTCATAAAAGCCATGTATGTGTAATTTTAGTTCTAGCACTGTTTGGGAAAACCCATAATATCCACTTAAAACAGCAAGGTTAGTTGGAAGTTGATACAAACAAAGATGTCTTTTGTACAGAAAGTGTGCTGTAGTTTTGTGATATGAAATTCAATGCAAACATTTGGGACCAATGAAAAAACTAGGCACGAGAGGTGGCTGGAATTCCAATACTGCAGAGGTGGCTAGATTTTTATGCTTCTTTTACATTTGCCTGTGAGTCAGCGCCTGTGGAAGGCCGAAGGTAACGCTGGTGGAGCCTTTGGTTGCTTTCCACGGGGTCTATGCTTTCAAACCACAGTTCAACCTCCTCTCTTGCACTCCGTGGCCAAGGGCTGACTTTCCTGCTAGGCGATTCTTCTCTATATGTCCCTTTCCATGTTCATCTTGCTCCTTCCTCTTCCAAATTCTATAGTTTTGTCAAATACTCATGCTTTTATCCTAAGAACTGCTGTACATTGCAAGTAGTAGAGGCTGAGGGGTTCTTAAGGGTGGTCAAAGTGTGGTGAAAGAAAGCAAGTGGGATTGGTGTTTGCTAAAACCCAAAGCTCAGTGTTATGGGAGTTGCCTATTGAGAGAGAAGTTGGCTTTGCAGGTATGAAGAGACAGGCTGGGTGTTCTTGTTTTCAGAGTTGTAGGGAATAAAGTGTTCATTATAATAATCACATAATGTAATGTGACAGACTTAGATGATCTTCCTTCCACTCTCCCCAACCCCCTTCTCCTACTATAGCATCTCAGAAGATGACACCCAGATGCATAATATAGAATTGTAGGAGTCACTCCATAACTCATCACATCCAGGCACCCACTACATCTGACAGAATTCTGTTGATTGCATTTTCTAACTATCTCCGGGTGTATTTTTATTCATGGGCTTGGTCATTCTCTCAAAAAGTATTTAAGTGTCAGGCACTGTACTAGATCCTCAATACAAAGGTGAATACATCTTCATAATTTTGACCTCACAGTGCTGGCAATGTAGTAAGAAAAAAACCAACACATGCAAATGCACATTTACAAATTGTTGGATCACTGGGTTCTATCTTAGAGAACAGGGAGAGGGAAGGAGGAGCCATGTAAAAAGGTAATTGGTTAAAACTTCCTGAGAAGGTGACACTCAAGAGGAAGCATGAAAAGTGAGAAGATCCAGTCATGCAAAAAGTCATGGGGACATAAGTACAGCATTGGAAATATGTTCAATGATATTGTAATAACTGAATAGTGCTAGGTGGGTACAAGACTTTACCAGTAGATCATTTAATAAATTAAATAAATGCCTAATCAGTATGCTACACACCTGAAAGTACCATGAACTAATATTGAATATCAACTGTAATCAAAGAATAATTAAAAAAACTCGTGCAATTAAAAAAAAAGAGGGAAGCCTGGATGGCTCAGTGGGTTAAGTGCTCACTTTGCAGCCCTGGGGACCAAGGACTGAATCCTGGCCCTGGCCTGTGCGGACCCATATGCTGAGCTAGGGAGTGCCCCCAGTTCAGTTCTCACTGGGGTGAGACCCCGGCCCAGTTCCTGCCCTGTGCAGCCTCGCCCACCTGTGGAATGAAACTATGTGGAAAAACCAATGATGTGCAACTATGGAGACTGTTCTGGGCCCTCCCCCTTCTCTCTGTCTCTGACTCTGTATCTCTCTGTCAAAAAAACAATAATAAATCTTAAAAAAAAAAAAGAATTTGTGTATTGGAGGTTAGCTTAGGTGGTAGGTAGTAGGGAGCTTGTTGTAAAGGTTCTGAAGACAGATAATATTTATTGAATAATGGACTTGAGATCAGTGGTTAAAGATAAAGTGCTATCAATTGAATGTTTGTGTTCCCTCAAATCCATATGTTGAAATTCTAACCCCCATCATGATGTATCTGGGGGTTATCTTTGAGAGGTGATTAGTTCTTGAGGGTGGAGCCCCTGTGAGTAGGATTAGTGCCCTTCTAGAAGATATCCCAGGGAGTTTCCTTGCTAGTTCCACCCTGTGATGACACAGTGCAAGACTGTTCGTGAACCAGGACATGGGTTCTCACTGGACACCAAATCTCTAGCACCTGCATCTTGAACTTCCCATTTTGCAGAACCATGAGACACATATTTCTGTTGTGTGAGCCACCCAACCTGCGGTAGTCTGGTATGGCATCTTCAGTGAACTGAGACAGGAAGGTTCAGGAAGTAGAGACAGCCAGGGTCAGGAGTTTGCATTTCCTTTTCGTTGCTGTGGGAAGTCATTGACAGTCGGGAGTGACATGATCAGCCTTACCTTTCAAAAAATGTACTTCTGTTTTTTGGGGTAGAGAATGGGTTTGAGGGCATCAAGAGTGTGGTCAGAGAAAACCAGTTCAGAAATGATCCTTCTGGAAACATGTGGTCAACCCTAGAATTCCTACGACCACCTCAGTCTCCTCACCTGCCGTTTATAGAGAGAGGCACTGGTGTGAACAGGATGACTTCTGAAATGACCTCTGACAGCTCTGCTAGTCTGTGAGCTCAGCACAAAGCAAAAAGATATATATGCAGGTTTCTTAGAGTTTGCTCTTCAAGTTACTTCCCTGTATTTATGCATTTATTATGAATCCCTTCACGCATTTCTACTTTTTCAGCGAGTGCTCAATACTTGATTAAAAAAAATTGTTCTCTTGTCCTTTACTCCTTTAAAAATCTCCATGTTCTACATAGAAGCTAGGCTGTTCTTTGTTTAACTTAATGATTATATCTACATATAAATTGTCTCAAGGAGAAGATTCTGGATCATACCCTGACAAGAACAGATTCTCCTCTTCTTGTGAGTGGGTTCAATAAAGTCTACGTTCTTTTGAATTTCTAATGCAAATTGTCTGAGACACTGTTACAGGTCAACAGCAGTTCTGTAGGTATGCAATACAAGGATTATGGTAGGAAGAAGTGGCGCGCTGTTGAAGAACTGATAGGAAGGGTGTGAATAAAACCATTAGCTGTGGTATGATGTTTGCTGTGTTGACACCATGAGTGACAAGCACTGAAGCCCAAGGACTGTCTCCAGCATTCAGGTGTGTGGTGCTTCTCTGGGCTGGAAAGTGCGTTCTGTTGCATGGGTGTCATTAGTGTCACAGTGTTGAGCTCCTGTCATAATAGCTGACAGGGCTGTGCGCACTGCCATGAACCTCTCTGCACCTGCCATGTGGGGATCAGTGATCAGAAGCGGCTTTTTCCAGTGAAGTCCTACTCGTCAGTTCAGCTGGGGTCGGGAGCTGATGAACACGGAGCCAGTGGCTGGAAACCGTGTTTGAAGGGAGTGCTCCATCAAAAGTCCTGCTGTCCTCGGTCTTAACGGACCATGAATGACAAGGGCAGGTCCAGCGTGGGCTACCTGGCTCCCTGCACCCAGGCCTGAGCGGGCACGCGCTCCCAGGAGTGAAGTGTGCTTACTCTGTAGCCCCCAGCTGTGCTGTCAGCAACAACACCAATTAGTGTCAGTTTTCCTGACACCTCTTGAGACCCAATGGGGACCATGATTTTGGTGACTGAAAGAGGAGTTGGGTTTTCTAGTCAAATGATATGAAAAATGAACCTTCTTCTTGTGTCTGCAGATGTGGGTGGATAGTGAATGAGTCATTTGTCTACCATAAAATATTTGTCGAAGCACAGTTAATATTTTTTCTTTGCGAGTGGAGACTTCTGTGGTCTGTATATGTGGGAAGAATTCTCCCACGTGAACTTCCTTTCTTTTTTGGCATGAATGGTGGCAGACATCATGCATAAATTTTCCAGGATTGGTGCTGGATAGGGCTGAGTTGATAATTCTCCTTTCAGACAGATTACTTGCGTTTTCACATCATCTGGGCAGAGTCTGCATTCGGACTGTAGCCATTGGAAAAGAGGTATAGGGTTTGCACTTGTGAACTCTGTTTCTTGGAATGAGATGCTACTAGATTAGTCAGTTATTCGATGAGTTCTTAATCTGGTCTAATAATCTCTTTGGTGAGGTGGACACGTCTTTTCATGTTTGCCTTCCTTTAATTATCCTTCTGTTTAGGGAAGGAATTGAACTGCCCAGGTGGCAAAGCAGAGAGCATTATCTTTGTCCATAACAATTTTCATGTCAATGCTGATAATCTGGTAGCCTCACACAGAAAAGCAGTTTTGTAAACAGGGATTCAATACTGGGGATGAGAACTAGCTGAAGCCAGGAAACTAGTTATCCTTGCACAACAAACTGACATAGAAAATTGACCAGGCATTTAAAGCCTCACGAGTCCTAGCATAAAAAATAATTTATGTTGCTATTTTCTGGGAGAAGGGGAGCTACTGCTTCCTCATCTACAGAATTCACGGTGATTCATTACCACACATTTCTCCCTGTTCATAGTAATACTATATAATATCAACAACATCGTCTGCTCTTTCATTTTAGAAGCGGAATGGATGGTTTTTAGGGTCTGTTTAAAGTTTGAGTCTGTCCAGACCTAAAAAGGAATCGTAGCATTTCCATTTTGTCATGTTAGATGTTTTTCTCCCTTTTGGAACATGGTGGCATGTTCTGAAAGGACTTGTTGGACCATCTGCAGGACACCCTTCTTCTATTTGACTGTTTTTGTTGGCGAGCTTGACGTGTTTCTCAGTGTTCTGCAGAGGACTGTAATTTGGGTCCTCAGATGGAATTTTAAAAAGCTAAGAAACTTAAAAATCCACCTTACCAAAGCTTTCTTTAAATAGAAAAGTAAAGTAGGTATTTATCAGCAATTTGCAGCAAATCCCCAAAGCTCTGCTGCGGAACGATATAACATTACATTTGTATGTGTGGTGCTTGGTTCACTGCCAGACACTGTGAGTGCTACCTTGTTGGATGCTGCATATTTTCATGTTCTTGTCAGAATTCTGGAGCCTTGTTCTGGGATGCAGCAGAGTTACTTGGAAACAGTTTGATGCTTTTGAGGCTTGGACGGGTCCAGAGCAGTCTTGACTCTAGGAATTCTCTCACCCACGATGGAGGCAATACCCTTCTGAGTGCTCTAGCAACTATGAGCTGTCCACACTGGCTGTCAGGAACACAAACTCCTCCTTGTCTCACGGGAGTTCTAGGGTAGTTCTTTTCTCTGCCTTTGGTAGTTTCTTCACGCACACACACTGCTCAGTACTCAGTTGATGGTTGAAGAGGAATCCTCTGTAGATCTCTGGAGCGCTCCCTCTGCAGCTACCTTGTATCTTGCACTCTGCCTTGAGAACTCTAATTGCCATGGTAGCTCAACTCTATCTCCCTTACTTAGGGGGACTATTGAACTCTTCGTGGGTTCTTCTTACAGCTGGAAAATTCTTGCAAGGTGTTTGTTTCCTTTCCCTTGGAGATCACTGCCCGATGACCAAATATCTTTAAAACCATTGTTTTAACATATTTTCCACAGTGTGATACTCATAGTTGTTTTAGCCATGAAGATAAAGTGGCTCATTATTCTGTCTGGGAACATTGCAGAAGTGCCTGGATATTATTTTCCACCCCAAGTGGCTTTGCTGAATTAAATGAGTGTGAAGAACTGTGAATAATCTAAGACTTTACCCCGTTTGTAATCTGACAATTTAGTCCACCATGGTTTTAGAATGCTGGTAGGAGGCACGAGACTCCTGGATCAGAGACAAAGGATTTATTACTCATGGCACAGCAAGAAGCTTGAACGTCATGTTCTCACTAGTTCCTCTTGTCCTCTAAGTCCCGTGAAGTCACGTGAAAGTGGTCGAGATAAATGGTGTACAAAGAGTGGGTCTGTGTCATAGATGAGCCATCTTGAACCTCAGTCTTATAAAGAAGCTACTAGCCAATTTGCCAAAGTTGATTCCAGAGGAAGACATTTTTAAGTTATTCTTAACACACACACACACACACACACACACCCCTGCCTTCTGCCCCAATTTGAGACACAGTCTTTATCTTCCTAGACAGCTTGCCGTACAGTCATTTGTGGAAAGATAGTAGAGACAAAAGCTGTCAGAAGACATGTTGAAATGATGGATAATAGCTCCTCCACCTGGAGCTTTGCTAAGTGATCTGGCTGAAGAGTTGTGGTTCTGTACTTATCTCAGCTATATATATATATATTTTAAATCAGGCAATAAGAGATGCAGAATACATATGCAGGATGACTTAAATAAGGACCAGACTCAGTTTGACACAAATAGCTCAGTTAGGACACACACATTGATTTACTTAATATCATTTACTCAATATCAACAAGTAACATTCTTTATGAGCTTTAGGAAGCACTCAAGTTACTCTCTTTTTCAAGGCAAATTACCAAGCAAAGTAGGTTTCTGCAATTTTGGAGTTGATATATAATCTCAACTTTAACATGTGCTCACATTCACGATGTAGATTTAATGTCAACTTATGGAACTTATTCAATACAATGCCAATTTATTGTACTTCGCCAAGGTATAATGATAATTTTGAGCATGTGATATGATCATTTCCAATTTAAATTTTATACAGCTTGTCATCAAGCTGGAAAGGTAAAGCTGTGAGTGATTAGGCTGTTAAGGTACAGTGAGGAGCTTGTCTTTTCTTGGGAGAATCCCTAGGGCTTTGCTAATATATCACCTGTGATTATTGTCTGAAAGAAGCTATTTTAATTATGTGAGAGTAGATACTCTACAATTAGACTTGATTACAGAAACACAGCTGATAATATTGACTTTATTATTTGGCAAAATCCCATAGGAAACCAGAACTCTTGGGCAAAACTGTTTTGACAGTATCATAAGCAAGTCAGTAGAAGCCACTCAAAGGCTTAGTTGGCTCATATACCAATTTAAACACTTTATATTCTCTAAGGAGGCTAGTTTTATCAAGTATTTAAGACAGGCTTGTGACCAGTATAGAGACATTGTGTTCACTATATGGCTTCATGTTAGAGCAGAGTGGGAAGGGTAAATATTTGTAAATGACTTAAAGGGCAATTTTGTCTATGTCCAAACTGTAAATGGAAAAGCTTTTTGTAGATGGCATGGGAGAAGTCTGCAAACCCATACCAGCCAATTTAATTATCATTTCCTCAAGCTATATTTTGTATGAGAAGCATAATTCAGGAACATGTGTTTTCTTGGTCAACACACAAAGCAATTTTCTATTATCAGGAAAATTGCTAAGGATGATTAAAGGTTATTTAATGATTAATTGACCTATCAGAGACCTTTCATCAATGTTCAGAAACCATATATTGACCTATAAATACCTGGAAAGTTGATCCTAGACTATCATTATTTCTTTATTCTGTTTTAAAACATTGTTACAACAACCCATTTAGAGAGGGGGAGGATATAAAACTGTATTTTATAAATATAAAAATTCTCTTTTTAATTAGCCTGGTTTATACTTTAAAATTTCTTTGTAATATCTTGCCTTAGGACCTTGGAACAAGCTGTTCTGTCTACCTGGATTTCTCTTTCCCTAGAAATTCAGTCAGGTTGTACCAAAGTTTTCTCCTTTAAGATACTTTCTCTGGTCATCCTGGAAAATATTAAATATTAATCTAAATTATATAAAATGTAATATAATAACATCTAAAATATTAGTTACGTTTCTCTCTCCCCCATTCTGTTTTACTTTTCTTCAGAGCACTGCCCCCTTATATTGCATATTTACTATTTTTATCTCTATTCTCCATCAAACTGGAAAGAAGTGTCATGAAGGCAGCTTCACTATTGAATGTCTTGTTTCTAGCATTGTGCCCAGAAAACCAAAGCTCTTCATTGAATATTTGTTGAAAGAATGAACATATGGACCTTTATCTAAATATTTTGGAATAATGTCTTTAGATGGACTGTGTAGTTGTCCTTCAGCTGTATGAAAAATGATGGTAGCTGCTTTGACTCTGTTGAATAGAGTATTTTGCCTTGTTCTGGGTGAAGTTTCTAAGAAATTAGAATCCATGCTTAGCAGTTACCAGAAGGCACAGCTAAACATCAACAGAATAACTGGAATTGTCTTATTTATTTCATAATTATAAAATATATTTATGATCACTTTTAAACTTATTCAATAAGTTAACTTTCAACTTTCGGTGTTTAAATGATCTTTTCTATTATTTTTGCATTGAGATGTGGCATCTTGAGATTAAACATCAGAGATCTGAATTATCTATTTGTCATGTTATCCCAAATAATGCCAAATCAAGATAAGATCCATATAAAGAGTGCTTGCATTAATAATGAAGAAACTGGGATCCATACAAAATATGAAGCATATAAAATGCAACCATATTATAGGTAAATGGAACTTTATCACATCATACAGCTTCAAAGAAGCATACTCAAGACTTGTGAGACTCTAAAGCTGTACATTTATACTATCCCCTGTTATTCATATACATTTTGTATAGAAGGGAAAGGCAAGGATAACTGTGCCTATTTATTATGAAGAGGAGAGAAATGAATGTATCTTTAAGAAGGCGTATGTTTAGGAGGCAGGATGATGTATTGAAATCATTCTGAAGCTGAAGTTTAGGAACTCAAGTCCTTGTTTTAGGTCCTCAAATATTGGGAGTGAACAAATAATTAAACTACAAAGAAATCCCATTTCCTTTTCTTTAAAATTAAAGAGTTGGTTTTGGTATTTTGAGTCTTCTTCTAGGCCTAAATTACTTTGTGTGATTTTGAAAAATTATTACTGAGTTTACTACCTCTATTTTAGATGAAAAGAGAAAATGCTGTAGAATGAGTTTGTGAAAGGTACAAAGGAAATTCTCATTTACTTAAAGGTAGGGTTATAATTGGAGGCCATGGAAACACTTTCTTTGGAGTTTTTAAAAATTGGGGGGAAGCCGGGATGGCTCAGTGGGTTAAGTACTCACTTTGCAGCCCCGGGGACTGAGGATTGAATCCCGGCCCCGGCCCGTGTGGACCCATATGCTGAACTGGAGTGTGTTCCCAATTCAGTTCTTGATGGGGCCCATGTGGGAGGTCCTGGCCCGGTTCTTGCCCTGTGCAGCCCCGTGCCCACCTGTGGAATGAAACTATGTGGAAAAACCAATGATGTGCAACTATGGAGACTGTTCTGGGCCCTCCTCCTTCTCTCTGTCTCTGTATCTCTCTCTCTGTCAAAAACAATAAAAATTAATCTTTAAAAATTGGAAGGACTCACCTTATTAGAGTGTTCTGAGAGTGGCTAAATCATGCATCAAGAACTTGTCACCAGATACACTTTTGAGTCCTTTCTGTGTTCAAAGCACTATGGACATGTAGGCTGTAACTACTGCCTTCGAGGAGACTTCGCTGCAGTGGAGGAGATAGATGTGTGAACACTAACACAATATACTATTTGTGCAATAATGGCTCAAATCCTATGGAAGTGGTCAAAGGAACAATTTAGAAACCCAGCAGTAATTCAGAATAACTCCTTCTACTCACTTGCTTAAAGCACGTAAAAGGCAGTGCATAATCTAAAGCAATACTTCACGTAGTTCTTTGATCTCACATCCGTTTTCCTCACACAGTCCCAATTCAGTGCCTTTCTCTTTTTCAAGCTGCCTCAGATCACACCCCTGCACATCTTGTGTCTTTTTAATTTTTTTCTCCTCATGCTCTATGGAACTAGCTTTTTACGACAAAATCCAGAAGTGATCTGGCAAGAGAAAATCAATCTCTGAGGCTAGATAGGGACAGGGTACTAAGCCAGCCAAGTAGGAGGATCCTACAGCGGACTGTGGTTTTTCTGGCTTGTTGTTCTTCCTTTTTTGCTCTGGTGCAGAACTTCTTGTGAAAATACGTATCAGGTGGTTTGGGGAACTTCCAACATCCCCAACTAGTCACAGAGGTAGGGGACTCTGGGACTGGTCATCAGACGCCCTTGTTCTCCTGGCTAAAACAATTGGTTCAAGGGTGTGTGGGTGTCCAAAGCTTGGCCAGCCAGCTGTAAGGGTCACAGTGTGGAATTACCAGCATTAATTTCCCTCCATTTCCATGTTGGGATGCAGCAGACTGTCTGTGGCGAATAGAAGCAGGGTATCTAAAAAAGGTAGCTATTCCCATAATCAGACAGAGAGAAGACGGTAGCTTTGTCTAGATGGAAGCAATAGAAATGGAGAATAAAGTGATGAAATTCTGGGCATAATTTGAAGGAAAACCCACTTTATATTTTGTGTCCCCTGAAAAATATAAATAAGTAATGGCACAAAGAGTATTATCTCAGGTGACTGGCCCACCTTCAGTCCCTATTACATGAATAAAGTTGAAACCTTTAATTTTCTGCATACTTAACAGGCACTAATATACATAAATACAATGTATTAGAATAATTGCCTCGGTGATAGGTTGCAAGTACGTACCTTTAAAATTCCAGGCATATGCGCTAGATTTTTTTTCACCTGTGTTTTATTGATCTGCAGTATGTCATATTATGAGACTATTACTGTCAACTTCACGTTTTATAAAATCACTCATATTATAATGGAAGACATTGCCAAAAGGTAGTTGTTCTCAGGGCCTTTTATAGGATTCATAGAAAATGTCATTACGCTTATGTCTTTTGTTAAATGGATCTATTGGAACTGCTTAACATTTATAGAGACGATGACGGCTCCCTTGCATTTGAAACTCACCTTTTTGCTCCACACCTGCGAACCCTGGAGCTTTTGCTTCACAGAAACTTTTCTATAATGCACTGGGGTCTCAGTCTTTGCTTATATATCCCCAAGCCCTGAGACAATGTCAGCTTGTCTGTGCCAATTCATCTACACACTGACAGCTTCTGCTACCTCAGAATGGCAGCGCAGGGTGAGAGGTCATTCTTTCTGATGGCGCTGCCAACTGAAACGCTTGGTGTATTCTCAAATCGTGGATGATTAGAGCCGAAAGAGCTGTATAAATCAGCTCATCTGTTCTCTCATCTCACAGAGGTGGGAAATGAGACGAGAAGAGCTGAAAAGACAACACTCTTTCTTAAAAAAAAAAAAAAAAAAGCATCATTAGAGACAAGAAGGTGTACAATTTAAAAAAGCCCTTCTCTGGGGTTGAAGAGTGAATACTTTCACGAGAATCCTTGTACAGATATTTCGACAGTCACTCTGGGGTCAAAGTCATGGCGTTTAAAAACATGGGTTGTGAGATTACCTTCCGAGTAGCAGCGTGAGGCGCAGCTAGTAGCTGTGTGTCCTGTAGGCGGGTGTTCTTCCATTTTAACCTGTACAACAGGTGTATTGTAGGGACGAGCAAGCAGGTCCCTGCTTCCTCATGGAGTGTGAGTCATTCGTTCAGCTACTCAGAACTATTTTTTAAGGCTACCCTATTAATATTGTTTAATAAAACTCTTGGAGATAAAAGCAAGACTAATAAACAATTAATGCAAAGGGGCAAATAGTGTGTAAGGACCTATTCCTCCAAGGGATATGGACCCTTAAATTCACATTGTGCCTTCAAGAAGTCCATACATGCCCTCTTTTCAGTCACCAGCCAAGTGGCAATTTCATTTTCTCAGATATTTCTAAGTTGTGAGAGGTAGCTGCCTAAAAGGAAACCCAGAGTCTATTTCTAGAACAAGGTGAAAATTGATTTTGGGAGAGAAAACAGCAGATATTCCTGGCAAAGAGGGGGAATTGAGAAGGCAAATGCACAGAACTTGAAAATTGTGAGGAGGGGTGAAAAAGTGGGTCTGGGTTGATTCTCTTGGGCATTTGACTACCTGGAGATGATCATGTCATTTCTCTGATAGAACAAAACCTACAACAGAGGAGAAGATTTGAAAGGATGGGTGAGAAAATTTGTGCTTTGATTATGAGTTTAAAGTATTTTGAGGCAACTTAGAATTTTGCAGCAGACCTAACCAAACAGGCTTGTTGTTTACGGGAGCAACCTGGGTTAGAAAGATAGAATTCGTGGTTAGCAAAAACAGAAGAGGAGGTTGAATCTTGGTATGACAGCAATTCCTAAAGAGAAAATCAATCAGGGACAGTCTAGGATGGAGGGAAGCCTGAAACCACAGCTGTACAAGATAATGTGACCAGGAAGCTGGTTGTTGAATTCCTTTCTTTTAAGGTAGAAGACTTCTAAGTAGATGCTGAGATTCATTATGTGCTCTTAGAATAGGAATATTGAAGAGGAATGAGAGAGAGAGAGATGGTGGAAGGAAGGGGTGGTCTGGGATGTGGAAGCAGGTGTACAATTATATGAAGCTGAGCACCCAGCAGAGGAAAGATGACTAGAGGGAAGTAAGGTTCCATCCCTACCCATGAAGTTAGGGGGAGAGAATTCACACGTACACGAAGACATTTGTCCTGTCATTTAAGACCCCATAGAGAATTGTGCCAAAGTATTTTGTGTATCAAATGAGTTGAAAGGAGAACTGATGTTCGAAGGGAGATATGCTGAGACATGTCAGTGGAAGGACTCTGGCTGGAGGCGGGTATGAATCAACCAGGCTAATGTACACGAAGCTTTGAAAACTGCAGAACGTCACATAACACCATGAGTTGTTGTCACTAGGGTTATGTTCTAGAACACTTTCCAAGCTTTAACTTTCCTTTAATAAACTTGGTGCATCAGGAAGTGCTTTTGAAATTTTGGATGTCTGGGCCCCTGCTCTTAGTTTACTTAATCAGGCTCTATGATAGTGAGCCCTGGGGATCTCTCTGTAATTATAGCTCTCTCTCTGTAATATACTATATATATATATATATATATATATATATATATATATATATATATATATATATACACATTTAATATTATACAGCTACCTGATCATAGTTCAACTTACACGGCAATAAACAAGTATGCAAATGGAAAAACATTAAAAAGATCACAATGAATGAGTATCATGATTAAAGTTAAGAACTAGTGTACAATTGGTTGGAAAATCATGGAAGGTGCATAATTTCAGACTTTTATTTTGAAGGCAATGGAATACCACTGAAAGATTTTAAGCAAACTGTGGTGCTGTGATGGATGTATTTTAAAAGAATTATTATGGTTTTTCTAAATAATATTTACCAATAAATTTCCAGTGACTCAGACTTATTCTATTCATGTATTTGGAATTCATATATTTAGAATGATGTGATTTTAAATAAGGCTTACTCAAAGTTTTGGTATGAATGAGAACTCTAAGCTGTAATCTTGTAAGCATATGTTTGTCTGATGTTGAGAGATCTGACATACATCATTATTATTTTAAGGTGTACAACTATATATGAATAAGAAATTAAGTGGGAAATCATTCATTTTTGCTGTATTATTGATTTTCATTTTCTCTAGTGATTTAAAAGTTACTGAGTTTTAAATTCATATAAAAACTTACGTACCATTGCTTTTTATACTAAAAAAATGATCTTTAGCTTTGCTCTTCATACTAATGACTTCTTTGAAGTTGGTGAAAAAATTAAAAATCATAATGTGGTGAATTAAAAATTGTTGATTTCCCATTACTCTAGGGCACATAGAGTAATTTTAAGATTGCTGAAGTTGTATGTTTTCTGGTCTTTTATAAAGCAAAAATTGTGTTTCACTTTTGCCAACATTTGGATCTGTTGTTGAAGCTACTTTTGAGAACTATATAATTCTGACCAAGAATTATGTTTCTCCCTGGAAACCTTTCTTCTGTGTCTGGTTTTGGATGGCATGATGGTGATTACCTTTGTTCCTCCTTAGAAATGGTGAAATTGCCTCAAGACTTTGAAGTTCTGAAGTTTAAAGAAAATATGAAATACAAATAAGTATATGCTATTTTCATATGGAAATGATATTCTGAATGAGAAATAACTTTGTTGGCCTTCATTGGGTCTTAAGAAATTAAAAGGTACTCAGAAGACAGGCTTTCTGTTTTTTCTTATAAATATACTAAGATAAATTTTGAAGTAAGTAAAGACCAAAACTTCTAGGATTTTAAAGAATAATAAAACTTTTTTTAATTTATTTTTTATTTTAGCATTTAAGAATTTGAGGATTTTTTTTGGTATTTTTCTATGTTTGGAGTATGTTCATTTTATTCTTGAGTTCCAATTTTTTATAAGTAGCTTTGTATTTTATTATTTCCAATTATAAAACTATATACTTTCATGGTAAAGAAATCAAGTAATATTGAAAGGCACTGCAAAAATTACTTCTACTCTCAACTAAGACTTAACAAATATTAGCCATTTAGTATATGTCCTTCCCAACTGTTTCCTGTCTGTCTGAATTTTTGTAGGTGTAACTCAACCTGTCCCTCTCATTCTGTGGGTATCTTGGGTGGGCCTGCCTCTCTCTTAGTTTAGCTTTCTCTCTTTAATCTTGTTTTTCTCCACTTTATATGGAATTCTGTATGTGTCTTTTGTTTTTGCTTCTCTGCTCCCATCTTTTTGTCAAACTCTTTTAGTCTCTTACATTCTCCATATATGTAGTTATGTGTATAAAGCATGTCGACATCTCTATCTCTATATCTATATCTATATCTATAATTATGTCAAAATAGGACTATTAGACACATGATGCCTTATAAAACAAAAAACAAAAAAACCCTCTTTCTTTAACAATAAATGAAGATCCAAATCTCTGTTTTTAATGACAATAATATTCTATAATATAATATAGTGTGGTATAGATTTAATTTATTTATCCAATCCTTTTAAGAAATTTCTTTTGAACATTTGTGGTTTTTTTTGATACTATATTTAATTATTTTAATGCACATATTTACATATATGTACAATTATTTCTTAGTAACAGAAATAAGTTACTATTAACTATTATTATAATGCTTATATATATATCCTTAATTAGATGTTCTAGAATATAGAAATTTAGAAATTAACTATTTGGCTGAGCTCACTATAGTCTTTATGAGGTTTCTTGGGAAAGGTCAGTTTTCTTTAAATAATAAAACATGACAAGATGTTTCTGGCAACAATTGTTGGACATTTCTTTTTTTTTAAATTTCCTTATTTATTTATTTATTTATTATTGTTTTTGACAGAGAGAGAGAGAGAGAGAGAGAGAGAACTGAACTGGGGGAGCTCCCAGTTCAGCACATGGTTCTGCACGGGCCGGGGCCGGGATTCGATCCTCGGACCCCGGGGCTGCAAAGTGAGCGCCTAACCCACTGGCCATCCCGGCTTCCCCTGTTGGACATTTCTGACAGTCTTTGCCGATGGATATGTTCTGTGCTCTCTCCTCCGTGTCTAATAGAGACAACGTTTTGAGAAAGCCAGTTAGGGTTATGACTACATGTGATCCGAGAGCAGAATGAAGCTATGTGATCACAGGAGAGGGTCTGAGGCTTAGCATCCTGCCCTAACCATTTGGATCAATCATATGCTCTTCCCAACCACAGCAGGCTCTCCTTTTAAGTTTCGTCTCCCCCTTCTTTAGTTCTTTGTTTCAATAAACTCTAAACTGCTGGAGCCCGAAGCCTCATTTTCACTGTGTTGTTTTCCAAAAGGCCATATGCACACATGACATTTTGTAGATAATAAAAACAACAATGATTATGGGCTGTTGGGAGTCCTCTGTTGATACCCTGCTGGTGACAATACACTGAGATGTCACTTGACATTCTACTGAGTTAACAGAAGCTGTGTGTTGATTTTTACTGCTGTTAAGAGCAGAAAGAATATTGATTTTAATCAGGAGAAACAGGGAGAAATTGCTTTGACATGTGTTTTTGCACTTGATCTTTGAGAATGTTATGAAAAAGTAAAAAGAGTAAATAATAATCTATGTGGAATTCTTTCAAAAGGGCTGAAAGGTGGTTTGGAAATAATGACCCAAGGATACAGATTTAGTTTCAAAAATGAAATATTTAATCAGTCATCTCAAACTAATCTCTTGAGCGGCTGTTAGACACCTTTCATGGGGATATTAGAATATTAAATAACTGTATTTTTAGTCAAACTGTGCTCGAAATATAAAGATTTGTGGTTTAGTTTGTTTATCATTTTAATATTTATGTATTTATTCACTGAACAGACACAATAAGCACCTTCAGTAAGGCTGGTGTTGTCCTAGGTCCTGAGGGTGTAGTAGAGAGAAAAGTTAAGTCCTCGCTTTAATACAGTTTGCCTTCTAGAGGATGCAGCTGCACAATAAAAATGAATATATTATATGTTGAGTGGCAATAAATACCATGAAGAGAGAATGAAGTTGAAGAAGGTGGGGTAGAAACCACCAGTACTGGTGGAATATAGTAGTGACCATCCTATATATTGTAGCAGGAAGAGCCACTCTGGGGACTAAAGAAGTGGCTCCTAAGCTGTGTAGGCATTTACTGCACGTGTGCTCCAAGCAGAAGAAAGAATAAGGATAAATGCCCTGAGGCAGAAACGTGTTCAGAAGGCTGCAAGGAGACCCGTGTGACCAGGGGAGTAGCAGATGTCAGCAAGAAGTGGTACGGTAGCTTTTAGCTCCTATAGGGCTTGGGAGGCCATTATATGCTTTTACTATGAGTAAGGTGAGAAATCAGTGGAAAGCCATACGCAGCACAAAAGTGACCTAATCTTATTTTCTTTTCAGGGGATGAGTCAGGATGCTATAAGAATAACAAAATGGACAAGTACTGTCGTAGGCTAGTTCAAATCCAGGCAGTGGGAAAGAGCGGTTTGGATCAGGGCGACAGCAATAGAGGGTGTGAACAGTGACTAGACTTTTAGCTTATTTGGGAGATAGAGGTGACAGAGTTTCCAGATGGGTTGGATTTGGGGTGTGAAATGAAGGAAGAAGAGATGTTTGCACACTTCTTGGGCCTGAGCAAGTTAGCTGGAAAAGGCTGCAGAAAAGAGGGCTTGGTAGGGCCCTCAGCAGTTCATTTTGGACACCGGAGAGATGAGTATGTAGACGCAAGAAAGAGGTTGTATCTGGGTGTGAGTTTGGGAACCACGGGCAGGAAATTGATACTAACCCCCACTAGAGAGAGAAAACGGGAGTAGATCGTTAGACCATTTAAGATAAAGAAGTGATAGCTGAGGCCAGGGTGTCTCAAGGGTTAGAGTTTGGAGAAATGAGATAGTGGGGTACGAATTGAACCACACGAGAGCAGTGAGTGGGTGCTGCAGAGGCCCCGCGAGGTAACTGCTTCAGGAAGGAGAGATGTGTGGAACCTAAAGCTGCTGCCAGGTCCCGTAACCTAAGGATGGTCATGGATGACCGTCCAGTGAGTTGTTCAGAAGAATGAGAGAGACCGCCTTTCTGGAGTGAGTTCACACGAGAGTAAGAAGATAGAAAACGAGATGGCAGTGCAAGTACCAATGGAGAAGTTTAGCTGGGACCAGAACGGTATTATTGTTCCAATCATGTCGAAAGAATGGCAGGTGGCACGACGCCAGGCCGGTCAGAGTGGTGTGTGTGGGTGACAAGCTTAGAGGGGCAGGGCCAGTGTCAGGTGCTTGAGCCCCCACTGTGCACTGCACTGAAGGCAGTTCCCGGAGCTCTAGCAGCACCTGGAGGCTCGAACTGTCAGCTGTGGGGCTTTAAGGCTGCACCAGCTCCTCTGCTCATGGAACTGGGGGACGCTGCCATACATTGCTTCTGGAGGATTCCTTCAGTCCCTGCTGTCACCACTGGCCAGGTCAAGCTGGGGTTCACCTTTCCGGTTGAGCGGAATTGGTCATTATAAGTACCAGCGCCCCAGTTTCCAAGGGAGCTCTGCAGGGCAGCCAGTTCTTTCCTGGGAGCCTAGTCTGAAGGACATGAGGCTGGACAAGATAAGCCTGTGTCTTAGGTAACACGAGACGCAGGAGCAGGTGTAAGAGGGTTTTTCTTACTCTTTCTTAGTTCCTCCTTCCGTCCCTCCCTCCCTCTCCCCCTCTTTTTTTCCTTTCTTCTTTTATGTTCAGTACAGTAGGTTTTTATAGGAATCATCTGGCAAAGAGAAAAAAAAAAACATTGCCAAGGCAGGGGAAGAACTCATCCGGGTGTCATCCTGTTGGGAAGAGGATTGAGATTCAGTGTAAGCCTGCGGAGCTTGGCCTTTGCCTGGACCCATGGCTAGTAAATAGTAGTAAAGGAGAGAAGGCGGGATTTATAAGCACAGGTGCATTTAAGCTGCCCTCAGAGCTGTGGGCATTTTCTTGGGATTGCTACAATACCAATTTCTCAGTGAAATGTGGCCTTGCACTGAGAGCAAAGAGAAGCAGGTGTTGAAGTGATTATAACCAAGTGTGATTAACAACCTATTTCCCCAATGAAAACGAATTTTTATTAGCTACATGGCCTAAAAGAAGATCCATGTTCCCTTTCCTTACTGAAGAATGAATTTTGTGGATTTCTGGTAGCCTGGGTTAAATCTTTTTAGCTTTTGATGGAGGGCTTATTTTTATGGGTCACATATCACGTGTAAAAAACCTCATTTTTGTTACATTGTTCCGTGATTTAAGTTGGATGATTCTGTAAACATAACATAGATATAAGCAAATGGGACTTGTGCTTACATGGCATGTATATAGAAGAACTCACTTATCAAGCGTACAAATATGTTTACAATTTATTAACCTTTCTGTGCCCCCAGCAAGCAAAAGCATGACGTTTGAAATCCTCGCCTTCATTGCCTTCTGAGGGCATGGGTGACTGACACATCCTAACCTACTTATAACTGTGAGACTGATAATAAAAATAAACATGAGGTTTTTTTTCCCCACATTTGGAGCTTAAGTAATTGGATTAAATTATAGCAAAGTCAGGCCTGCTATAACATTCCCTCAATAGACAAGGAAATATACAAAGTGTATACTGTACGTCATTATTATGTGTGATTTTTGGACAAGCAAGCAATAATCTTTTATTTTAAAATAAATAAAACAACATAATAAATGAACCTTATAATCCTTGACTTTCTCAGCTTTAATATGGAGGTCAAGTGAAAATTGCACTAATTGCCTCATATAGACCCTTCCAATTATAAAATTTTATGATCTCTTAAAATAGTTTTAGCGGGTAAGCCATTGTGGCTGTTATTAACCTACATAATGCCATATACTAGTTTTCCAACAAATCTCTGGGTCTTCTCTTCCTTCTGACATGAGCCTGCTTCTTACTTCCAGTTGGTAAGTTTGCTCAAATGAAATGGAGGAGTTATTTCAAACTTCATATAGAAATGACAGTAGTCTGGAGGCAAAAATCTCATGGAACTTGTTAAAAATGCAAATTTCCATGACTTGTCTTCTAAGCTTCTGATTTAATGGTTTGAAACTGGGCTTGGAAGCCTTCATTTGAGTAAGTAAGCTCTCAAATTGTTCTGAAGCCTATGGCTAATGAAACATACTTTGGAACACTGTCCTAGTTAATACATAGAATTTTTAAAATTATGTACATTTGCCCAATGTAGTGGCACCAGATATGAGAACCCAGTTGCCATGAAGTTTAGTTAAAAATCAAAAGATGATGAAAAATAACAAAGGGTATAGAAAGTAAAGGTACAGTGTGGCAGGTTGATGCTCACTTGATAACTTCCTGTGTTGTCGTGACGATGAGAAGATGCTGAACCAGGGAGAAGGTTCTGAAATATTGTAATGGGATACAGTGACTTACATAAATGTCATTCACGTATGACTAGGCACCCTTCGGATGAGTTGGGAGATGTTCACCCATTGAGTCTGGGAAGTAATGCATCATGATGTAAAAAACAGCTCAGTGATCTTATAAACCAGACCATGGTCTTCTGCGAGTCACTTCAGAACCATGCAGAACAATAGCTGCAGAAAATATGGTCCTTGCATCTGTAACTCAATCTACTGGGTAGAATGCTGTGCATTTATACTTTGAAATGTATTTTAAATTTAGAAAACTATGATTTTGGACTTTATTGGAAGTTAAGAAGGTATTGAATAATGCTGGTAATTTGCCCTTCTTTCTTCCTCACTTCATTCCTTCCTTCTCTTTCATTTCTCTTTTGCTCTCTTTTACCCCTTTTTTTTTCTGGTAGTTTTTCCATATCTGAATCTTGTGAATATATTCTGTAGTCAAGGGTAAATCTGTGTTTATTATTTTGTATATGAAAATTTGTTTTTATATTTTAAAACATTATATGCTCCATAAAGGCACATACTTATTTTATAAGCCCTTAATATTCCCATTGTAATTGGTAATATTACAATCATTATTTATTTTTTAAAAGATTTATTTTATTGATTTTTTAAAAAATATTTATTTATTTATTTTTATTGTTTTTTGACAGAGAGAGAGAGAGAGATACAGAGACAGAGAACTGAACTGGGGGAGCTCCCAGTTCAGCATATGGTTCCGCATGGGCCGGGGCCGGGATTCGATCCCTGGTCCCCGGCGCTGCAAAGTGAGCGCTTTACCCACTGAGCCATCCCGGCTTCCCCTTTATTGATTTTTGACAGAGAGAAACAGACAGAGTGAGACAGAGAGAAGGGGGAGGGCCCAGAGCAGTCTCCATAGTTGACAGCATTAGTGTTCCATATAGTTTCACTCCACAGGTGGGCACAGGGCTGCGCAGGGCAGGAACTGGGCCGGGAGCCTCCCGCATAGGCCCCGGCAAGAACTGAACTGGGGACACATCCCAGTTCAGCATGTGGGTCCGCATGGGCCGGGGCCGGGATTCAGTCCTCGGTCCTCAGGGCTTCAAAGCCAGCGCTTTACCTGCTGAGCCATCCCGGCTTTCCCACAACCACTATTTTAATGAGCTCTTTGCTGCCTTTTTTTTTTTTTTTTTTTTGCTTGCTTGAAGTGTACTTCTTATTTTCTTCCTAAGGGTAAAATACTACCAGTGTTTTGAGATTTGAGTAAAACCTTACATTCTCTGGAACTGTCTCTGATCACCATCCTTTAGCCTTCACATCCCCCCAAATTATGAATAATTGTCTTTTTCTCCTAGTTTTCATAACAACTTGATCCTGCTATTTATCAACGTGGAGATCCTTAAGTAGTGACCAAATGTCCTAAGCTCCTTGGGTCAATTTCTTCTGGCATAAGTATTAACAGAACCCCCACTCCTTCTCAAAAGTGCCCCAGTTTGGATAATAAGTGGTGTATCCATCATATATTGAAGAGACTTTTATGTCTAGTACTTAACCTGTTATCTCGTACACAGAGCTTATTTAATCAGAATTTGTCAATGACTTTGAATTGAATTTATTATTTAATGGCTGGAAGGACTTTTGGAGATCTGGCAGAAACCTTTAGGTATTTTATGGGTATTATTACTTGTATCTATTATTTATAGGTCTTAATGTGCAAAGATAGCCCAAGCGAGAGCCCACAGAGCCGTTAGTTATTCTGAAGAAGGTAGAGATAACCTGACACAGATTTTTGAAGAACTGGCTGTACCCTATCTCAGTGGTTTCTAAATACTGATTCAGAGGAATGTTTGAAGGAAAGCAGATACCTTTGAAGATACCTTTATTGTTTTATGGAGAAGGAAAAGATAAAAAATAAAGTCCAGGTAGTGAGTTAAAAGTAAATGTTTTATATTTATTTGATTATTTTTTTTAATTATTAAATTTATTGGGGTGACATTGATTGCTAAAAATTACATAGGTTCCAGGTGTACAATTCTACATTATATCATCTATGCATTGCATTATGAGCTCACCACCCAGTCAGTTCTCTTTCTGTCATCGTATATTTGATGCCCCCTTCCTACTCCCCCCACCCACTCTTATTGCTTTAAGATTATGTCTAGTGTTAGACTGTTGTTTGTATGTTAGGGTTTTGTTTTCTGAATTGATGGAAATTAAAAAGTTCTTTCCTGATTAAAATAAGATGTTGGAAATAGCCAAGTCGAGGAAACACTGGCTAAGAAAACAGGCTGGTGACGGAAGGGGATATCTAGACTCACAAGGTAAGAATCAAAGAAGTGCTAAAACCTGTCAATTATAAAAAGATCCAGCACCCTTTCCGTTCATTTTTGGAAAATGAGAGGGATAATAATTTGTTCGCTGCTTATCCTTCAGGACTTGCACAGGCTAGAAGATAGTGAGCATTCAATAGTTATTTGTTATTAAAGGCAATTATGGCCTCCCTGACTAAATCACTGTTCTAAAAACATTTGCAGTGACTCAACCTGGTAAACAGTTGAGTTAGTTGTGTTCTTTTGGGAATCCAGCCCTTACTGTAGGGGTGAGTAGGGATGCATGCCTCCAGCAATTATTGCTTCTCGGCCTTCATTTGGTTAAAGTTTTAGCTAAGGGTTCACTGTTTGGGTGTCTGTGTGTAAATTGTAGTAATGGTCCTTTTGTTTATTTGTTCTTAGAATTCTTAATAATTTGAAGTAGACTACACATAAGATTTACCATGCTAGCCATTTTAAGTATAGATTTTAATAGCATCCAGTACGTTCCCATTGTTGTGCTACCGTCACCACCTTCCATCCACAGAACTCTCTTCATCTTGCAAAACTGAAATTCTATACGTATGTATTAAAGAGTAGCTCCATCGCCTCCTCCCTCTGCCATGGCAACCACCATCGTATTTTCTGTCTTTGGGAATTTTACCACTCGGAGGACTTTATGTAAGTGGAGCCATATGATAGTTGTCCTTTGTGACTGACGTATTGCCCTAAGCATGATGTCTTCAAGGTTCATCCATGTTGTAGCATGAGCTAAAACTTCCTTTTTAAGGCTGGTGTGTATCTGTATCACTCACCTTTTGTTTATCCATTCGTCTGTTTATGGACATTGGTGTTTCTGCCACCTTTGGTTATTGCAGATAATACTGCTGTGACCATGACTTTCCCAATGTCTCTTTGAATTCCTAATTTCATGTCGCTTGGGTATATACCCCAGAGTGGAATTCCTGGGTAATTTTTTGAGGAATCACCATGTGTTTTATAGCAGCCATACCATTTACATTCCCAATACTGCATAAAGATTCCAGTTTCTCCACATGTTTACCACTAATTGCCATTTCCTGGTTTTTCTTAAGCAGCCATCATAACAGAAGTGATGATGTATAATCTCTTAATTGGCTTCTTCATTACCAGGATCTCTCTCTTTCAATCCATTTTCTTCCCTAGAGCTAGAGTAATTTTTCTTACCCGTAGAACTAACCGTGTCAAATTTGTTAATGACTCTCCACGTCTCTTGTTTTGAATTCTAGGCTTCTTAGCATGCTAACCTCTCAGGCCTCATTTCTGCCCACTCTAAACTTATAATGACATATTTGCTCTTTATTACACTTCTTGCTTTTATGTTCCTATGACCTTGTACTAGTGATTTCTTCAGCTTTGGAGTGCTTTAATTCTGTGTTTCCCAAATATTGTTTTTTATCTTTGGGCCTTTTCCCTCATTAACTTCCCATCTGTACTATGACTTTCCTAAAATATTTTTCTTTGCATACATATTAAATAGCTCATGTGTTAAAACTTAGCCTCATTTTAAAAAGTATCTGTGAAATAAAGAATTTAATAAGCTGGTCATGTTAATTCTTCACATACCTGAATGAACATATTACTATTACATTTTTAATAAGTCTATCGATATATAATATCACCAAAAACTCATCGTGAACTTCACTGGTGTTGCATGTACCCCAGTCCATGGAAGGCTGTGCTCACTGCCTCCCTTCCCCCGGCTATCTAATCATTTCCACCTCACCCGTAGGAGAGCCCACACATTAGTGTCAGTAGTGCTGTGAACCAGGATGTTGGCTCTGGATGTGGTTGAGTGGGTCCGAATCCTGACCTGCCCCTCACTAATTGTGTGACCTTGGACATATTAGTTAACCTCTGTAAGCTCCACTTTTTTCTTTTCTTGAAAGGGGATTATACTGGTTCCTACCTGAAGAATTGTGGGGAGTTATTAGGATAACACATGCAGAATCCAATATTTTCTAACTATTCTAGCTTTCCTTTTGCTGCCCAAATCATTAAAAGATGATCAACATTTGCTTCAGTAAACTCATTCAAAGTTATTCCATTATGAAATTGATGAAAAACAAAAGTAAAGTGGAATTAATTCATGACATGCTTTCATAATTATTGTAATATAGGCAAGAAATTGTAATCAGTTAACCTTAACTTCACCTAGAATAATAATATTTCAAAGCCAAATGGAATGTCAAATTGCTGCTGGGATGTTTTTTTCTACCTGTTTCAATTAACATCTGCAGGATCAGTCAATGTAACTGCATGTGGAATAGAGGCAGAGGAGGGAAATTAGTCTTCACCAACCACCTGCAGTCCCCATGGCCTCAAAGAACAGGAGATAAGACTGCGTGTTTAGTTTCCAGTATTGGAGAACACAGGAGAGGTTGTAGAAGTTGGTTCTCTCTCTTAGCCCCGCTTGTGTCCTCGTTAGGTTTTTCCTCTTGTATTCCTTAGTTCCTTTGGTAGCCCTGTGGGCTAAAACTGTCCCTTTCTTTACTCTTTTGTCCTAAAAATGGAAGTTTTTCATTCTTTCTATGAAAATCCCTTGCACAAAGAAACTGAAGGAAAAGGAGAAACAAAACAAAACAAAACCAAAAATACAAAACAAACAAACAAAAAACCCATGAAGCAATAATAAGAAAAAGGGCAGGAGATTAAGAGGTGCTTGAAGGCCGGGACTTCTGTAACTGGCCTTTAATGGACGCACTGGCTTTCTTGTTGTATGCAAATGGTTCTGTGTGTATTTCTTAGATAGTCACTCTCCTGGGCAGAAACCATTCCTCTGCCCTTCCTAGTACTGAGTCCAGCACAATGTGAGCGTTCCAGGAAGCAGTGAGACCACACTTTCACCTTTCAATTTAAAGATCCTCTTTGCAATATGAGAAGCTCAATAAGGCCAATACCAATTTTTTTCTATCAGATCTATTTTTATTATAAGTATTAAGTAATAATGAAAAGTATTTCATGAGTAGTTATTTTTTCCATGTCAATAAAAATGAAAGATGGGCCTGATTTTCTTTTGAACTTATCTTTTTTTTAATCTTATGTTATTAAAAACATAAAAAAAATTATATATATATATATATATATATTTAGTGGCTGCCTAACATATTTATATAGCCCAGATCTTGATCTTACAACTTTATGGACACCTAACATTGAACTCAATGAAATTGACATTTTAGAATAGGAAGGTGGTGTGGACGTTTCATGTAAAACTCCAGAGGTATTTGCATGTTCAGGTAGGTAACTAGTTTCAAGTTCTCATAATCCCCTTAGAGACATTAGAGCTTGTGATCTTAATACGCTATTGTATATTTTAAAAATGAATTAGGCTGTTTGTCAATAATGCTCATTAAATAAAAAGTCCTATCTTTTGGCAGAAAATATAAATGATGGGTCATACAAGTAAGTTTAATAGAGAATTCAAATGATATTTCTAAATAGTCCATAAGTTTAGCTTGGTAAATGAGTTCATAGTGCTCTTAGCTAAAATTAATAAATTTTCACAGAAAATAAAATATTTTTTGAATGTGACAAGAGTCAGACACAGTCCTGTTTTTGTTGATTGACTTCTCTATGATTCCTACCAAGAGTTGTGTGAAAAGAAACTTTGCTCTTACCATTATGTGGTCATAGAAAAATGCAGTAACAATTGTTCTTTTAAAACAATTAACCCCTCTTGAGCAGCAGAGGAGATTTAATTATATGTTTCCATGATAAGGGTAATCCAATTTTAAAACATAAAGTTAAATAAGGCGAATAAGTGCACTTTTAGAGAAGCTGCAGAAGGAAGCATCTTTTTTTTTTTTT
>PVKE010016277.1:0-32233 GCA_004027555.1 Craseonycteris thonglongyai
TCACCAAGTTAGTATGAATTATATGCTATTTAATAAAAGATAACAACAATGAAGTTAATTGTTTTTCTCTACAGCATTTACTTTAAGAGAAAGATCCTGAAATGTGTAGGGATTTCTGATTCCAGGAAATCATGAAATGTCAGGGTATGTTTAGCAATCAGGGTGACTTAGCTCAGGGTAATTGGCATATGCAAAATTGTAATTTGCATTCCAGTTACTTAAATTTAGATATCCTTGGTCAGGTTGAGCATACGGTGAGTAGAAGATCTCTTTTTCCAAGAAATAAGATGGAGACAGTCTTTGGAGAATGGCCTCACTAAACTGGTAAGTTAGTTTCCTCCGGATTTTGGTGATTTCCCCAGTTCTTCCATAATTCCTCAGTGCTCTGGCCATTTTCTGGTAAGTCATAGTCTTCCTGTTGCCTTTTCTTTTCCCCCAAAGTTGGGCAAGTTTTTCTTTGTTTTTTGATACAAACTGAAAGATGCCTTTGGTTTTGTCTACCCACTGAATACAAGATGCCATCTCAGGATTATACAGGGATTCATGAAGGTATTCGAATAGTCGGAGCTTCTTCCTGCCTAAAATAAAGAAAACAATGTCGTATTCCACCACGGCCGTACCCAAAGAATAACCTCAGGAAAAGTTTGTTGAGTGACTACAGAGTTAAAAGCTGCCTTGAGACTACTCACACCCTTAGGCATGCATTTACAGCATCAGTTTATGGGACTTGAAAGTCAAGGGATTTTTTTGAGCTATGTGATATTTCAGCTGAACCTTTTCTTATTAGGGAAGTTGCCAAAAACGTTGTACCATCTTTCACTGGGAAAGGGAAAGATGAAGCCTTTTACCAGAGTCTCCCATTTGCCATGCAGTCTTTCTTCATAGTTAAAATTTGACTAGCAGTTTTATGTCATGTAAAACTTTCTATAGAACAAGAAAACTGAGCAAAATGGACTGTGGAGATTAGTGGTTTTAAAGAGAAGCCTCAAAAGCCATTTCCAGAAAACAAGTCATTTGAAGGGCTTATTCAAATGGGCTAAGTCAAAGGAGGTAAAAATGAAGTCATTTTGTAAAATGCAAAACAGTATGCAAATATAAGTGAAATTAACACCAAAGACAGGTAAAAATGCAAGCTCTGGGTGTCTGCATACTGTTTTAAAAAATAAGAGAGAAAAACTGGACTGAAAAATGTCAAAATATCTTCATGACATTTTGACATTGTTTATGACAATGAGAATTGTGATATATATTTGTTTTAAAATAAAATGGTACTGAGAGTTTTTTATCTCTTTAGGAATATGGCCCCTTATATTTCAGAATAACTAGGCAGAAAGCTTTACAAAAATTCATTGTGGTTTTTGCTTGTTCAGTGGTTGGATTTGTTTGGCCTAACAGAATGAAGGTGACAGCTCACTTTTGACTATGAATGGGCCTGTACATGCCATACCCCACCAGATCTGTCAGTAGCTAAAAAAAAATCCATGGCCAAATTCCATTTTCCTTTTGAGAAAGTAGAATAGTGGATTCCCAAACTGCTTTAAGCAATCTCTGGGGAGTAATCCTTTTACATCAGTAATCATTCATCTAAAAATCTCAAAAGTTTTTACAAAGATTATCTTTTGCATTATATTATCTTGACTTGTGAATTGAGAAATGAAAGGGACTTACCAAAAAAACACATCATTGAATTAAAGTCACAACCTTAAACAAACCCTATGCCTCTCATCTTGTGGTCAAATCAATAATAATGGATCCTCATCTTTTAAAATTTGTTTTCAGCTTTTAAACAATGTCTAAATATTTGTTTAAAAAAAATAAAAGTATTATATGCTCATGGGAAACAAAGCAGAAGCACAAAGTGAAAGTGAAAGTTCTAGTCTACCCTACATATTTCTAGAAAGTTTTTCTCATATTTTGTATATATAAACATGTACATATCTTTAAAAAACTACAAAGCAGGGAAGCCGAGATGGCTCAGTGGGTTAAGCACTCACTTTGCAGTGCCAGGGACCAAGGATTGAATCCTGGCCCTGGCCAGTGCCGACCCATGTGCTGAACTGGGGAGTTCCCCCAGTTCAGTTCTCTCTCTGTATCTCTCTCTCTCTTCCCCCTCTCTCTCTCTGTCAAAAACAATAAAAAAAAACAAACAACAAAAAAAACCAACTACAAAGTATATCATACTATTTTACATTTTTAAGTAAACAATAATATCTGAGATCATAGAACAATACAAAGATTAGCCATAGATAGATAAAATATCAAAATGTTGACAATGGTTGCCTCTGGGGCATAGCATGGGAAGAGAAAAAGAATACTTTCACTTATTCTTTACATACTTCTGAATTATTTGAATATTTTAAAAGTGAGCATTATGACTTTTGAATTATGGAATTAAAAAGGATTAGAATAAAAAGTAAATGTACTTTAGTTCTTTCTGTATCACTATATAAGATATGGCTTCATGCCTTTTAATAGCTATATATGTTCTACTTTGTACATGTGCTTTTTCTCCCAATAATAAATGCCCAAATTATTATTTCATTCTGTTTCAAGTGTGTATCCCTAATTTCACACTAAAGACGAAGCTTTAAAAACAGAAAATGGTGAATGATATGTCCTCTAATGGCAAAGAGCCACAACAGAAAAAATCAGTGATAAGATATAGGCTTCACACCCTGGAGAGAATGAGTGAGTTATTTTCAAAAAAACTGACATCTTAAACAGCTGGACAGAAGTAGAAGTATTATTCTCCTTATAGTAAATTACCAACACAGTTCAATAGTTAACACCAATATTCCATGATACAAATTCATTTTTCTGTGTAATTTTATACATTATTCCTCACTAAATTAGAATATTACTGCATATTTATTATAGAATTGGATAACTCTATGGTAGACTAAACAAAACTACTTTTCCCAAAAGATATTCACTTAAAATAATTTTAAATAACTATGATAAAGTATCATTTTAAAAATTGCATTGTAAAATTGAGATGCATCTTATATATTATGTACCTTATATACCAATAAATATGGTGGGTAAGTTCTCATTTTTTTACTCTCACAAACAACTTTGCAAGGAACATTTGGATATATATGGTATTTTGAGAAATTGTGCAGTGCCAGGCTATGAGCATAATATTTTATATGGGTTTTCTCATTTTATTTTTACAGCAATCTTACAATGTCCTTTTACAATTATTATTTGTTTTTTGAATAAAGAAACTGTGGTACAGAAGGTCAAATGATTTGCCCAGGTTCACACAATTAATTCAGACCTTACACTCAACCATTGAGTTACATAGGGCCTATGAATCAAAAGATATGAACACTTAAAATTTTGAAAGGTATCGCCAAATTGCCTTACAAAACTTTGTAACAATTTACACTTCCTTTAATCATGTGTGTGAATGTGTGTGGCCCACATTTTAGCCATCAGAGGATACTATCCTACTTTAGCCATTTGCTTATCTATTAAGTGATATCACCATTATCTTAATTTCTGAAATCAGGTGTTCAATTTTATGAAATATCCACTTATCAACAAACTTTTTTTTTGCAGAAAACTTAATAAAGAAGATGATTTCTCTTCTGAGGGCTTCACAATGAAGTAAGATAGCTAAAATAAACTGTGAAAAAGTTCTTATTTTAGTACCTAATATATATACACATTAACCTTAAATACAGATTTGTTTGAGCTAAGTGGACACTTTGCAGTTTCATAATATCTCTAGAAGACAATAGGAGGGCTCACCCAAGATGAGTGGTTTGCAGTGGTTCAGTCTGTCTGAGTTAAATTATTCTCAATTGTGATAAGAGAATATTTTGCAAATATAATTCTAAATTCCCTTAAAGCTGCTTTGAGGAAGACCTGGTTCTTTTACCTACACAAAAAAGTGATGGATCCACATACCTTTTCCTCCCTTTTGCTGGAGAACAGCAGGTTGTACTGGCTGGTTTTCAGGGGTGTTCTGCAGAGGTTGGTGAGCATTTCCTTCAAAATAGAGGTCTGAGGAACTGTTCTATATAAATAATGCAGCAGGATGTTAATTAGGACTTTCAGTTTGGCTAATTGGTGGTCAAAGTCAAAAGTTGGGGGCAAAAAGAGTGCTAAACATCTCCCAAATTCTAAAAATCACTACGGCAGCCAGATGGCTCCCAAGGCAGAACTAATGTCTATGAAGAGGACCTTGGAATGAAAGGCAATTTTTGGCTTTGTGCAGAGTTTCATATTCTCCTTTCACCCCGTTGAGAAAGAAGAGGGAGCTACTTCCCTCCTTCCCTCTAAAATGCCTGGTAAGAAATAAAGATCCAAAAGAATCATAAGTAGAATTTGGGGTGCCCACAAAAAAGGGAAGATGGGCTTCCATTCTTGCCCATTCAGGCAACAGGAGATAAGAGAAAACTGGCAGCCAAAGGAGGGCAGGCCCAAGGGAGGGGACAGGGGGAGGAAGCCTCAGCTCCTTGTATTACATGTGACAAGGGTTAATTACACAGGGTGGAAGGGGCTGGATTTGAACCATTCTTATCACACCCCAAATAAGGGGGCTGCCCAGCAGTCAAAGAGTTCCCAGCCACAAAAGGCTATGTGGTGTATGGTAAGGGGTCAGACATGAGGTGGACATAGAGTTGCCAGATTTAGCAAATAAAAACATTGCGGGGAAGCCGGGATGGCTCAGTGGGTTAGGCACTCACTTTGCAGCCCCGGGGACCGAGGATCAAATCCCGGCCCCGGCCTGTGCGGACCCATATGCTGAACTGGGGAGTGCCCCCAGTTCAGTTCTCACCGGGGTGAGACCCCGGCCCAGTTCCTGCCCTGTGCAGCCCCGCGCCCACCTGTGGAATGAAACTATGTGGAAAAACCAATGATGTGCAACTATGGAGACTGCTCTGGGCCCTCCCCCTTCTCTCTGTCTCTGACTGTATCTCTCTGTCTCTCTGTCAAAAACAATAAATAAATCTTAAAAAAAAACAACATTGGGCCTCCTGTGTTTTACCCGACAACCCTAAGTGGAGGCACAAGAGCTTAAACTGGAACCAAAACTACCTCTTCAAAGAAATATCTTGTGGAGAGACCCTAACAGAACAATTTATAGTCAGAAAAAATAATTTTGACATAGCATGGTTGTGTGTAATGACTGGAGGGAAAAAATATCTTTTCATATCTACACCCCGCCACATTAAGACTGCTTTAATAAGATGCATATGTTAAGAAAAAAATTTGGGAAGCCGGGATGGTTCAGCGGGCTGAGCGCTCGTCTTGCAGCCCCAGGGTCTGAGGATCAAATCTCGACCCTGGCCTGTGTGGACCCATATGCTGAACTAGGGTGTGTCCCCAGTTTGGTTCTCCCAGTTCTCTAGGGGGTGTGCCTCTCATGCAGGAGGCCTCCAGCCAGTTCCTGCCTTATGCAGTCCTGCACCTGTGTAGAATGAAACCATGTTGAAAAGTGATAATGTGCAACTATGGAGACTGCTCTGGGCCTTCCCCTTTCTCTCTGTCTCTCTTTCTCTGCCAAAAACAATAAAAATAAGTCTTTAAAGAAAACAATTTATGGGGAAGCCGGGATGGCTCAGTGGGTTAAGCGCTCACTTTGCAGCACCGGGGACCGGGGATCGAATCCCGGCCCCGGCCCGTGCGGACCCATGTGCTGAACTGGGAGCTCCCCCAACTCAGTTCTCTCCCTGTCTCTGTGTCTCTCTCTCTCTGTCAAAATAAATAAATAAATAAATAAATAATATTAAAAAAAAGAAAACAATTTAAAAACACTCATGGGTGGGACCCTTCCTTTTGTAAGAGACTACTTAAATGGAAATAAATTGGTCCAAGACATACAGCTAGCTCTGAGCTTGGGAGAGAAAATAGAGCAGGTTAACACAAAATCATAGGTAGAGCCAGTGCAGGGGGCATTTGGACCTTTGCTCCATGGCTTTTAGGGAACTTATCGTAACTTTTTTTGCAACTTTCTACATGGACTAAGAAGCAGCAGTGACATGAGAACCCTGAAAACGTCTCTCCTTTTATAGAATGTAGACTGCTCTGCAGCTGATTGAAGAGCAATGACAAAGGGGCAGTTTCCTTCTTGACAGCATTGCTAATCATCATCCACACTGACAATCAAATTCACATCACAAGGGAAAGTCAAAGATACAGTGATGGAAAGAGAACTGACTCTGGGTGCGAGCACATATGCAACATGTAGATGAAGTGTTATAGAATTGTACACCTGGAGCTTATATAATTTTTACTAAGCAATGTCACCCCAATAAATTTAACAATAAAAAATAATTCACACCCCTGATGGCTGTGAGTAAGCATCTCTTCAGTCAGTGTTGTCTTTAAGCTGGTTTCAACTAGCATACGCCACATGGAAGGCTGGTGTGAATAGGAAATTTGCCTGTGACTGAGGAGTGGTATCCTGGGGACAGGTACTCACTATGACTGTCCTCCAGTTATAGACAGGTTCCTCTGCAGGCAGCATACCATAGCAGTTGGCATTCCCTCTGACCTGAGAACAGTGGTTGATGAAAGTCAGGTAGTTTTTGTAATCTAATTTAAAAACAAAGAAAGAAACTGAGTAAGTTAAAGTTTAGGTTTGTGTGTCTGTGTGCTTATATATGCTTATATGGTTATATTATATGCAATTGCTCCCTCCCATGTTCTTTTATCACCTTGCATTCTGCTACAGTGTGTATTGCATTTTTGCCAATATTACAGATATATATATATATATATATATATAGTTTATAGATCCCATTTCTTTTACTAGAGTACATGCTCTTTTTAGGTCAAGATGCCATGGTTTCTTTTACCATGGAACTGCCTGAAATACCCTCTTTAAACTCAATAGCAAAATATATGCATCTCATCTACACTATGTTTCTATTGTCTATGGGAATATTTATTCTTCTGAATAGAATATATCTATGTATGTTAGGTGGGTGGGAGGTCTTTAAGATAAAGTAGAATAAAAAAAGAATTTAAAAAAAAAGAGAAAGAAGATAAAGTAGAATAATTGAAAACATTTATGAGCAGTTAAAATTCTCTGTTTATTGATAAATAAACATCAACCAGACACTTAATAACAAATAACTATGTCTTAGTATTCCTGTGTGGAATGTTACTCCTTATGTTCTCTGCATTTTTATACTCATATAGGAGACTTTAGATTTATTTAGCCTAGGTAAACCCAGATGCACTTTTCCTTTGTTAGAATTAATCCTAGATGCATTATGTAAAAATGGTCATCTCTATTCTCGCCATTATTCTTACACTTGTATTCTACCAACAAGCCAGTTGATGTACCAGTGGAAGAAATGACATTTTACCTGGGGAGTACTGAAGATCTCCAGTTGACTGTTGCCTCAGTACCTCAAAAGCATCTTCAAATGCTTGACCCAGTTTGTCTTGTTCAACACAAGCCTGTTATAACAGAATAATGACATAATTCTGGGGATGCCAGGTTAGGCTCAACAGGTTGAGCACTTGCCTTGCAATCATGAGGTCCAGGGATCAAGTCCTGGCCCAGAGCCATGCAAACCCATATGCTGAACTGAGGTACAGCTGGTAACCACTGGGATGGCGGTGAATGTTCTGGCCTCCCATGTAGGAGGCCCACAGTTCAGTTCCCACCCCACATGGCCCCACATCCATTTGTGTGGAAAGAAACCATGTCACAACTAATGATATACAACTATAGAGATTGCTCTGAGCCCTCCCCATTTCTCTCTCTCTCTCACACATTCTCTCAAACAATAAAATAAATCCTTTCTTAAAAATCATAGTTCTTAAAATAAAAAAAATAAGAAAAGATTAACGACCGAATTCTGAAGTCATGAAATTACGATTTGAACTAAATTTTTCTGATATAAAGGAGGGTTTATCAACCATGGCACTATTAACATTTTAGGTTGGCTAAGTGTCTGCTGTTGGGGGCTGCCCTGTGCACTGTAGAATGTTGAGCAGCATCCCTGGCCTCTACCCACTAGATGCCAGTAGCACTCCAACAGCTGTGACAATCAGGGGAAGCTGGGATGGCTCAGTGGGTTAAGCTCTCGCTTTGCAGCTCCAGGGACTGAGGCTTGAATCCCAGCCCTGGCCGGTACGGACCCATATGCTGAACTGGAGTGTGCGTCTCATGTGGAAGGCTCCCAGTTCAGTTTTCGCTAGGGTGAGCTTCCCATGCAGGAGGCCCTTTGGTTTGGTGCGGCTCAGAAGGGAGGCTTACATGGGCAGGAGTGCCTCCTGTGTGGGTTACCGTCCTTTGCGGGCCCCACACACCTGCATGGAACCAAAAACCATGGCGAAAACCAACATACAACTATGGAGACTGCTCTGGGCCCTCCCCTTCTCTCTGTCTCTGTCAAAAACAATAAAATAAATCTTAAAAAGACAACAACAACAAACAGTTGTGACAATCAAAAATGTCTCAGACACAGTCAAATATGCTCTGGTGGACAAAAATCCTGGGTGAGATCAATTGCTCTTTAATATAGTATTTAACATTCTTATACAATTTTAACAAGGAGTTGTATAGCAGGAGACCGATTTGGAAAAAGTGATCAAAGAAATACTTTTAATCAAACAGAATCTGAATCTTTATTTAAAAATAAAATGCTCTTGAAAAAGTACATCTTTAAAACTTAAAATTGACCTGTTTTACAAATCCTTTCATGCTTTAACTAATCTGATTCGTATTATTTTATTTTCAAAATGGAACACGAGTAAAGATTTTTTAAATAACTTACCATGCTTCATTAATAAATTGACAGTTCTGAAAAAAATTTAAAAACAAAATTAGAGTCTCCAATTAATTTTTCTTCGAATTAAAACATCTTACTCAAAATATTTGTTGAAAATATATAAATCAAAAGTACCATCTGAATTCTCTTTGAAAAGTACAAATTTTCTTTCTACAAAATTTCCTACATTTTTTGCTTTTCTATCATTACAAAACTTCCTAAATGTTAAAATAGTTAAAAAGAGTTAGCTACCTATAACTTATAAGAGAATATGGAAATAACTCGGGAATATATTTAAGTGTTTCAAAATTCTGAAAATCAAAATCCTTTTTACCATAGCATATCTCTCTCCCCATTTATAATAGTAATTTTCTTTTTTAATTTTTCTGATATATAGTCTCCATAGAACCTGGTGAAAGACATGCTTTTTTTACCCTCATAAAATGTAGATTTACATTACAAATAAAATATGCTCTATGAAACCCATCTGTGGACTTTTAAAAATTCTAGATTAAGAACCTTCATCTATAATTTTATGTTATCTACTTTCTTACCCCTGTAAGTAATTTAGGTTTTGTTTTAAATAAGCAATTATCACATGGATTCATATTAAATGTTTTTTAACTCTATGTTCTATAGAACTATGAAATAAACCAAACAAATCCGTGTAACAAGAAAGAGCATATGGTGGATCCAACACTGCTTATTGTTTCATTTAGCATACCAAATCACTGTTTATACAAGTTCTTAAAATTTATCCTATAAGCACAATGTGCTAACAGTTAAACACAATGCAATGAGACAACATAATCTAATGCTGTTATTATATATATCCGGAATACATTAATACATAAAGTATCTAAATTCTATTTAGTTCTTCAAAATCACTATATCGTGTCAGTTGAAAGAGAACATGTAAAAAAGCCACAAAAAAAGATGTGAGGTGATAGATGTTAACTAATCTTATTGTGGTAATCACTTTGCAATATATACTTAAGTCAAATCATCACATTGTGTACCTTAAACTTATACAATGTTATATGTCAATTATATGTCAATTAATTTCAATAAAGCTGAGAAATATGTATTTTTATAAAGCCTTGTCAATGACTTTCAATTGAATATGCCTCGACTCATAAGCCCCAAAGCAAATACAGGAGTGTCGTACTTTGAATTAAAATCTTAAATGAAGCTACTGTCTTTGACTAAAATACCCCACAAAACTAACGCAACTCTTAAAAGTAGCAAACTCAAAGGGAAGAGAAATGTTTGAACACATATTCACTTCAACTGCTTAATATTTCTTGTATCAGAATAGGCAGTTAAGCAAAAACACTAGGCCAAAGGAGAACACTAGTAACAGTTTTTACATGGTATTTTGAAAAAAAGCTAAACACTTACCAGGAAGTCTGTTCAGCCCTTTACAAAGATGTTTCATTAATATCAGAATCGGTAAGACAGGACTGTCAAGAACTCACTGGGAGAGTCGCGTTAAATAGTTGTTTTTAAGGAAGTGCTACAAAAGGGGATTTTTTTTAAAAGATACAGTGCCTTCATAATTTCTATTTCATGATACGAGACCGGCAGACACCCGGGGCTGTTATTTTGAAGAGGCACAGAACAGAATAGTTTGTATCCTATGGGCCAAAAGCATCAGAACAAACCCCATGAAACCCCACACGGCCTAAGTTTCTGATCTGCTGGCCCACACAGCTCCACTAGAAACCTCGGACCTATACAATGCTTGCCCATTCTCATTTCGATTCTAATACTTCTGCCCTGATTTTGGACACCATATTACCTCCTGCCTGGACTACTAACAGCCTTCACTCTGGCATCCCCAAATCTGTCTCTTTTAAAAGGCACATAGGCCCTTTGCTTTGACTTCGGAGGCTCTTCATTACAGTCTTAGCCTTATTGGCCATCACTCATTTAAGAGGAAAAAATGGAAGGATGTATGGTCGTCGATGTACACTTGGACTCATTAGAGGCTCCAATCTATTGGAAGAGGCTCATTCTGGCGCTTGAAGCTGCTATATTTGCAGAGCAAGTACAGTCCTCTTACGCAGTTTGAAAGCTTACATGAGATTGTTTTTGGTGACTCTGGTGGAAACAGTGGGTTTCCATCACCTACATTGCTACCTTCACCTACAATGCTTTCGACCCCGTCCAACCATCTGCCCATTTACCCATTCCATCTTACCTGTTCGTCAGAGTCCAATCTAGCATCCACGGGTACCAGGTGGTAACAACCTTCCCCTCTGAAACACCGTCCGCATCACCCTTAACTAACTATAACCTCTGCCTTTTTAATAGATGTCTCATTTAGCCAGAGGGAAAACCACCTAAGAATTTTTTGTAAACCTTGTGGGTGGGGGAGAGATTTTCTGTTTTGCATTGTTGGAATCTGAGGTCACCATTGATATGGGACTATTGTTCTAGACCAACTACTCTATTGCCCTGGTTTGTTATGCAAATGTAAACACACATTCCCCTCTTCTGAAATGTAGATGGTATAGTAACAAAGGTATAATCACTAATGTTGATGAGTTTTTAATCTGCACTGTCCCCAAATCTATGCCCTTTTCATGTCACTTTACTTGGTTTATTTATTTAACAAATATGTATTACTGAGCTCTTGCTTCTGGCCACGGCCCTGTGTCCGGACGTTATAGCTCTGAGCAAGTTCTTCTGAGAAGAAATGATTAAAAAAGTCAAACAAACTAGATAATGAGATAATGGTGAGCATTGAGAGAACATCAGAGAAAGGAGCTGAAGAGAGATTATGTGGTCCTGGTGAGTGGTCACATAAATTCTCTGAGGTGGACACACATATGAATTGCAATCCAGGGATAAGAAAGAGGGAGCAAGAGAAAAACAGATGCAAAGACCCAGAGAAGCACCTTCTCACAGAGGAAACAACAGGAACAAAGAGCCTTAGAAAATGAGTTTGGTTTATTCCAGGGACAGAAAGAAAGCCAGGTGGGGCTGAAGCAAAATGAGCCTAGGAGCCAAGAGGCAAAGTTAGAGAGGAAGGAGGGAGGGCCCAGATCAACCCACATATCAAGCCCAAAGAATAAGAAAAATATATATTTTTTCAAAAGAATCTAAAAAGTACCTGTGGTAGTAGTTACCAGTTTAGCCCCATTTCAGAGAAGGAATCTAAACCGAGGCTCAAAGCATTCCACGATTTCTCCTAAGGCCAATTGCTAGTGAGATATGGGCTGGGCTGGGTCCAGATTTGGACCCAACAGACTTCAAGCTCTCAACTGCCGTACTGGAGTGCTGTGTCTGCAGGTTAGGTTCCTATAGGCCAGGGTTCCCCATCTTGACAGCAGTCTCTAGCACCCAGCAGATTCTTATAAGTGGCACAAGCTTGGTCCATACTTGAAATAAACGGAAAAACAAGCAAATTTTGTAAACCAGCATTTCCAGAGTTTTATTCTGCAAAATGTGAATAAGTAGATACTGAAAAAGAGTTGAGCAAATGTGTTTTGTTGCTATAACATATTTTTAAGATTTATTTTTATTGTTTTCTGACAGAGAGACAGAGAGAGCGAGAGAGAAGGGGGAGGGCCCAGAACAGTCTCCACAGTTGACAGCATTAGTTTTCCATATGGTTTCACTCCACAGGTGGGTGTGGGACCGCTCAGGGCAGAACTGGCCCAGGAGCCTCCTGCATAGTCCCCGGCAAGACCTGAACTGGGGACACACCCCAGTTCAACATATGGGTCCACATGGGCCAGGCCCAGGATTGGATCCTTCTTGGGCTCTGGGGCTGCAAAGTGAGTACTAACCCCGCTGAGCCATCCAAGCTTCCCCTAGAACTTCTTTAATGAAGCCAATGAGTATGTTGACATTTTTTTTTTATACAGTACATTTTAATTTACTTTTCTTTTTCTTTTTATTTATTTATTTATTTATTTTTATTTTTGACAGAGAGAGGGAGAGATACAGAGACAGAGACAGAGAGAGAACTGAACTGGGGGAGCTCCCAGTTCAGCATATGGTTCCGCACAGGCCAGGGCCGGGACTCGATCCCTGGTCCCCGGCGCTGCAAAGTGAGCACTTAACCCACTGAGCCATCCCGGCTTCCCCATGTTGACATTTTTGACACAGCCCTATAAGAGATGGTCAAGAAATTTGCAGAATGGGGGGTTAGTGGAGAAGTGGAAGTACCAGTGTACAAAGTTTGATTATATGACCTGTTAGTATATGTGCAAAATTTCAGCCTACTTGCACCTGTGTTCTTTCAGATATCTCTGAAGAAGCATGTCAAACATGAAGAAAATCCTAAGTATAGATAAAATTGAATTTTGCACAGTCATTAAGTTTCTTGCAAGACAAGGGAAAACATATTCATCCATTTTGGAAGAGATGTTAGTGGTTTACAGGGACTGTTGCCCTGGGAAATACATGGTTTACAAGTAGCACATCCTTTTCAAGCAAGGCAGAGAGTCGATTGAAGACGACCTCTGTCTGGGACAACCTGTTGAGACCACTTCCACAGAAAATGTTGAAAACTTGTAGTGGAAGATGCCAGATTGAATACAAAGAAGCTTGCAGAAATGGTTGGAATATCACCTCCAACCATTTTTAATATTCTCCATCAGCATGTAAGGATGACAAAAGTCAGTAAAAGATGGGTACCAAGAATGCTCACACTGCTTCAAAAACAACAGCAAGTTGAGTGTTCACGGCAGTTTTTGGACCTCTGCAGAGACAACAGAGATGAAGTCTTAAATCTGATTGTTACTGGAGATGAAAGTTGGGCTTATGCCGTGGCATGAAAAGGGCACACCACCCCTTAAGAAGTTCAAGTTGTCAAAATCAGCTGGAAAAATCATGGCTACTGTTTTCTGGGATACAGAGGGTATCCTGCTGATCCATTACAAGGATAGGATGTCACAGTAACTGGAGAGTACTGTTCTAGTCTGCTGACACAGTTAAAAGAATCTCTGAAGGAGAAAAGAGGAAAATGGACCAAAGGGGCACTGCTTTTAAACAACATGCCAGGCACAAAAACAATGTTGCATTGGCTATTCTACGACTACAGCTTCCAAATGTTAACTCACCCTCCCTATAGTCTCTGACTCTGATTATTATTTGTTCCCAAATATGAAAAACACCTTCAAGGGAAGAAATTTACAGACAAAGAAGAGGTTAAAACTACAATCTTGAAGGCAAAAACAAAACATTGTTTTTTGGGTATTTAAATAAACTTATTGAAAGATCTGAAAAGTGAATGAAAGTTAAGAACAAATTTATTGAAAAGGGAAAAGTTTTTTGTCTTTTTTTTTTACACTTCTTCCTGTCATTCTGCAAATTTTTTGACCATCCTGTGTATACCACGTGTGAAAATAGAAATGAAGTGCTGGGTCCTTCATAGGGCTAAGGGTTGAAAATGCTTTAAGCAATTAGAAAGTTGATGCTTGTGCTTTTAGCATTTTAGAAGTCTAAGCTTCTATTCCTTGAGAATCTGATGAAAACTATGCGTTCTCTCCCCAGGGAAATGCCACCAGCACACATTTTCAGGCAAACCCTCCAATTCAAGCCAATGGACCACACTTGAGCTCCTGCTGTTGTGTATTTTCAAAGCCTTCTTATTTAAGGTCTTAAGGACTGCCTCTTGAAACATTTATACCCAATACACACACCCACATAGAGCAGCTTTTTTTGTGCTGGACACGATTATTATACCCTTCAACTCCAGAAGTGATCTGAGTAACAAGGGCTCTAAAGAGAGGATCCCTGATTGACAGATTCTTTGTTTTGCAGAAGTTCATTATCCTCAGTAGCCACTGAGATGATTTTAGAAAATCTTAAGCAATGGATGTCTTGGTGTCTAAACCATAGGTTACCACGCTTCAGTGGAAGAAGACTGCATTTTCTGAGAAAAGAGCACTTCAGAACCCAGGAAAAGGGAGCCTAAATTCAACCTGCCATCACTTTGCAATTTCTACTTAAATAATTCAATTGTTTAGGGAATTATAGAACTGAATCTTTTTTTTTTTTTAAGATTTATTTTTATTGTATTTTGACAGAGAGAGACAGACAGACAGAGAGACAGAGAGGAGGAGGGCCCAGAGCAGTCTCCATAGTTGACATTAGTTTTCCATATAGTTTCACTCCACAGGTGGGTGCGGGGCTGTGCAGGGCAGGAACTGGGCCGGGAGCCTCCCACATAGGCCCCAGCAAGAACTGAACTGGGGGCACAGCCCAGTTCAGCATATGAGTCCACCTGGGCCAGGCCTGGGTTTCGATCCAGGGCTGCAAAGCGAGCACTTAACCTGCTGAGCCATCCCAGCTTCCCCACAACTGAATCTTAATCTTAGTAAAATCTCTGAAAACCTAAAAAGCTAGACAGTGAAGGAGGTGCTAAAAATGTTCTCATGTCAGAGTAGGAAAATTCATAGAGTCATAGATTATAAGGCAAAAAGCTAACTCTCACCCTCATTTAAATAATTACTTGCACTAGACTATTCTTTAAAATTTATTGAGACTTGTTTTGTGGCCCAACATTGGACCTCTCTTTGCACTTGAAAGAAAGTATATTTATTTTGCAATCATTGTTTATAGTGTCAGATAAATGTCAGTTAGATCCAGCTGGTTGATAATGTTGTTCAAATTTTTCATATACTCATTGATTTTTTTGTCCCCATGTTCTATCAATTACAAAGATTACAGAAGATTGTGGAAATTACAAAGAGTAATGTCCAACTCTAATTGTAGATTTGCCAATTTCTCCCTTTAGTTCTTTCCATTTTTGCTTCAAGTATTTTGAAACTCTATTATTAGACTCCTACTCATTTAGAATTATATGTTCCCCCCAAATTGAATCAATTATCATTATAAGATTTCTGTCTTTCTTTCTGGCAATCCTTTCTGGTAATCACTGAAGTCTACTTTGATATTAAACTAAGGCGACCAGACGTCCCACTTTTGGCGGGACAGTCCCGATTTTTAACAATTTGTCCCACTGCGTTTTAAAAAAGTCCCGATTTTTGGAAAGAATGCACAACAAGCTAGGGAATGGCGGGAGATAGACCCAATTTTTAATCAAGAAACCCCCCCCCCCGCCCCCTGTCAATGGTGTCCCACTTTACCAATGTTAAAATCTGGTCACTTTATATTAAACTCACCAGGATCCTTTTCCCTTTTACTTTCAATATGTCTACATTGTGTCTTTATATTTAAAGTATGTCTCATTAAGCAGCATATAATTGGGTATTGCTTTTTTTTTTTAATCTAGTTTGACAATTTCTGTCTTTTTAATGTTTAATCTAAGTTAGTAATTATTGATGCTTCAGTTTACGTGTACCATCTTGCTATTTGCTTTCTATTTGTTCTATTTATTTATTTTTTTATATTAAAAAAAAATTTACTGAACTTAGGAGCTCCCCCAGTTCAGTTCTCTCTCTGTCTCTGTCTCTGTATCTCTCTCTGTCAAAAATAAATTAATTAATTAAAAAATAAATTAAGAATTACAAGAATAAAAACTTTAAAAAAATAAAAAAATTTGTTGGGATGACATTGGTTAGTAAAAATTACATAGGTTCCAGGTGTAAAATTCTACATTGCATCATCTATGTGTTGCATTGTTTCTTTATTCTTTATTTCCTGCTTCCTTTTGGATTAAATATTATATTATTTTATTTTATATTCTCCATTAGCTTTTTATAATGTAATATGTTATGATATACCATTTTATGTATAATCTAAGACTCTTATCAGTATATTCAGTATAATTCCATTGACATTTCTTCATATCCTTTGTGCTACTCTCGTTCTCTATTTACTTCTATGTGTCTTTTCATAATAGATTAACTAACCCTCTCAATAATTCTGTGAGGTGGTATTATTACCTCTGAGTTCCATTTTGGCTCCATATCTTCTGTGTGAACTTGGACAAATTACTTAACCTCTTAGTTTCCTCTCTGTAAAATGTGGATAATGATTTACTTACCACACAAAGCAACTGTAAATATCGGAGTGACTCCATGTAATGTGCTTTGGATAGTCCTGGAATTTAATAAACGCTCAGTAAAAATCAGGTCCTTCTTTATTATTAACCATTTTGTACATGAAGAAAAAAGAGGCTCAGGGATGTTAAATGACTTACCGTACTCAAGGTCACATAGATAGTGAGTGGGAGAGGAGAACGATTTCAAACCAGTTTTACCTGACTCTAACCAAAAGCTTTTAACCACTCAGCTGACTTTGCTCCCTTATCTATGGAGTGAGATTGGGAATGAGAATGAGAATAAGAGTAAGAATTCAATAATCACTTTGTATCGAAGAACACTTGAGAGCTTTTACTGAGATAGATGGCAAGTGGAAGAGCCAGGACTCAAGCCAAGGTCTTTGGCATGTGTTGTGCCTCTTCCCAATAACCCGGTTGCACTAATATTCTCCATAGGCTCTATGTATTTATTGTAATTATTTGAATGTCTCCCACCAGTATTCATATCAATACAGAAAACTCCTCTAACACAGGACTAGTAAAAAAATCCACCTATACAGACACATACAAAAATAGATAAATATCTACATACATATACACACCTTGACAAGAGAATGAATAAATGAATTGTGGCATGTCCACACAATAAAATAATATAGAAGAGTGAAATGAATAAACTATAGCTAAATGCAATGGCATAGAAAAATAATGTTCAGTGAAAAAAGTAAAACCCAGGAAACTACTTAAATATGACAAGGTTTTTTAAAGAGTTTGAAAATAGACTAAATGCCTATATTTTTAACCAGCTTTTCCCATTCTTTCTTTCTCGTTCTTTCTCTCTTTCTTCCTCTCTCTTCTTCCTTCCTTCCATTTTTCTTTCTTTTCTTTTTATTAATGCTTTATGTTTCCAGTTTATTTTATTATTTGTTTATTTTGTTAAATTTATTGAGGTGATATTAATTGATATCAATTACATTGTTTCCAGGTATACAATTTCACATTACATAGTCTATATATCACATTATGTGCTCACCACCCTTTCTCTATCTATCATCTCTCTCTCTCTCTTTCTCTATCATTTTATGGTTGACAAATGTGTGGATATGTGTGTGTGTGTGTGTGTGTGTGTGTGTGTGTGTGTGTGTGTGTGAACCAAGGGAATAATAATCAGAAAGTTTAGGGAAGTAGATACTCTAGGGGATGGAAAAGCAGGGAGATGGTCTAGGGAGTAACATATAATATCTTTAAAAGTTTTAGTTTTTAGATCAGGAGATGGGTTTATGGGTATTTGTTTTATTAACATGAAAGCATGCATATGTTTGTATGTTTCAAATATCATACTAAAATAATAAACAAGGGAAAGCCGGGATGGCTCAGCGGGTTATGCACTCACTTTGAAGCCCCAAGGACCGAGGATCGAATCCCGGCTCCAGCCCAGGCGGACCCACATGCTGAACTGGGGTGTGCTTCCCGAATGCGGTGAGGCCCCCAGTTCAGTTCAAAAACTAATTTAAAAAAATAAAAATAAATAAAATAATAAACAACAACAGATAAAGAGAATAGTTTATAAGAAGGTCATCTAACAAAGCAGGCAAAGTTCAAAAAAAAAAATACTCTAAGGAAATAATTTTGCCTTGAACAGTGAAGAAACTTACAAATGTTGTAAAACTATATATATTTTTAATTATTTGACTCCATCATGATTTAAATACAATATATGTAAATGTATGTTAGTAATAAAAAGTATAACAGTAATAAAAAGTACAAAAGTCTAGGAAACTGGTTCTGTTCCCCCTTATCTAAGCCTCCAATCAATTCCAAGTACCAGTATTATTTCTTATTTGAAACCCTATTCTCTAATGAGAATAATTTTGCCATTAGATAACACTGTACCTCATATATGGACTTTCTAGATGTATGGTTATTGGCATGCCACGTAGAAAAATATAAAAGCAGACCCAAGTGATTAAAACATATTTGGTAAACATCTATACTCTCTTATTTTGTTTAATGAGAAACCAAAGAGCTCAATTACTTCTCTTTTGCATTCATGGTGTGAATTCCCATGATTTCTGTGAGAAAGAGGAAATTAAAGAGTCAATTTTCAGAGTTGAAGTACCAGATGCTAATGTGCCTGAATGTTAATGTGTTTGAAAAGGATTGCTGTCAACTGAAGGTCCACGGAGAGAGTCCTTTGGGAAGTTGGAACCAGGAAAGATAATACTATTCCCATTAGATTAAATAGCAAACAGAAGAAAATCAATCTCAGAGTCTCTTGAAAAGGGTGGGCAAATAAGAATATTCAAAAAGACAATGAGTCCTTCAGAAGGGAGGGCTGCTACTCAAGGAATTAAGAAAGAAGCCTGTTCTAAAACTATCCAAGAAGTATCCTGAAGGGGAGGTAATCTGCTTGTGGGCAAAACCACTGCTATTGTGGTGATGAATGCAGGGCGTGGTGGCCCATGAATTTTAGAAAACATCAGGCATCTCTGAGGAGACCATCCACCTTGTAAGACGCTGAGCCAGAGGATGTGTCAGGCAGGCAGGTCCCAGAACTAAAATTTATAATATTTAAATCTAAAATCACCACCAATATATGGAGGTAGGAGAAATATATTTACCCAAGTTTCTATTGAGGACAGAGCTATACATAGTTGTAGCAAATAGACATTTGCTGAACTGTGGAGAAGCAATGGGAAGTGAGACCTCTGAGAGACTTCTTCTCCTATCCATGAAGGTCTCTGAACTGCCTTAATTTATTGATTTACCAAAGATCTACTGAATATCAAAATAAATGCTTAGATCTAGATGTAAGAATACGTTAGTGGACAATGCAGACAAAAATCCGTCTTAGGGATGATGGGATAGCTCAACAGACTGAGCTCTTGCCTTGCAACTATGAGGTCCAGGGACCGAATCTAGGCCCTCAGCCTGTGCATAAACCTTATGCTGAACTGCGGTGCAACTACTAACGGCGAAGGTTCTTACTTTCCATGCTATAGGCCTCCAGTTCTGTTCCTCACTGCTTGGCCCCATATCCACCTGTGTGGACTGAAACTGTGTCACAACTAATGATGTACAACTATGGAGACTGCTCTGGGCTCTCTCCCATTCTCTATGCCTCTGTCTCTCTCTTACCTTCTCTCAAACAATAAAATAAATCTTGAAAAAAATCCTTGTCTTTGTAGGGGGAGATAAATAATAAACACAAGCATGATGAATAAGTAAATTACATAGCATAGTAGAAGATAAGTAGCTTATGAAAAAAATAGAAAGTTGAGCAAGGTAAGGAGAAGCAGGAATGAGTGCGTTTCCCTTTTTAAATAGGGTTATCCAGCCATGGCATATTAACAGGGTAGCATTTATGTGAAGACTTAAAGGAGGAGGTAAGGAAATGAACCATGTGGGCATCTGTGGATGACAATCCAGGCAGAGGGAACAGCCACTGAGTTACCAGGTCAAGGGCTGAAAGGCATCATTATTAAGGCCAAGGGCTTCTTAAAAGGGAGAGTCCCATTTGCTTAGGGGCCTTGAGGAAAGTGGTCCTTATTCCATCTTTTCTGTAGTCAGAACTCACTTTTTTTTTTTTCTCAAAGATTTATTGTTATTGGCAGAGAGACAGAGATACAGAGACAGAGGCAGAGAGAAGGGGGAGGGCCCAGAAGAGTCTTTATAGTTGTACATCATTGTTTTTTCCCCCCACATAGTTTCATTCCACAGGTGGCTGCGGGGCTGCACAGGGCAGGAACTGGGCCAGGGTCTCAATTCGGTGAGAACCGGATCGGGGGCCACTCCCCAGTTCAGCATATGGGCCTGCACTGGCCGGCGCCGGGATTTGATCCTTGGTCCCTGGAGCTGCAAAGTGAGCGCTTAACCCACTGAGCCATTCAGGCTTCCCCAGGACTCACTTCTAAATACTTTAAATGTCAAATTGATATTTTAAGGATATCAATTTGAGTGTACACCAGTGTAGGGGCCCACTCAGGATGCCCATTTGTTTCCATCTCTTCTGATGCCATTAAACATTCCACTAGCTTGCTCTGTGTAGGGAAGGCCTCTAAATTCCCCTTCTAGCTCTGGGTTGAGAGCCTGTGGCCTTGACAGTAAGATTAAGGCAAAACTGTAAGTAGACCTGCCCTTCTAGGAATTTTAACCCACTTAAAAAAAAAATTTCTTTTCATTCCCTGAAATTGGATTAAGATAATTCCTATTGATAATGTCTTTAGGCACTTTTAGGTAGAGGATAACATCAAGTTATTTTTATAATGTTTCAAATACTGTACCTATCAGACTTTAAAGAATCATCAGGCACAGAGGAGATTTAGACAATTTGAAGGAGAATCTGTAGTGACAAAGACAATAGAAATGACCACAAAGCTTCTGACATTGGAGTTGTCAGCCACAGACTTTAAAATAATTATATTTATACTATTTGAGGACATAAAAAAACAAGATTAAACATCTCAGCAGAGAACTGGAATTTTTTATTATTATTTTTAATGGCAGAGCTTAGAGGCATGGCAAATTTTAAGGACAGTCAAATAAAAATTCTAGAACTGAAAAACGCAGTACCAATAAAAACTCAATATATCTATTTGTGCCTTTTTAATTTTTTTAAAACAAAACAATTTTGTTGATCTTTTCAAAACACTCCGACTTTGTTGGTTCTATTGTTTGCTTTTTTTGTATTCATTTTCACCTTTATCACTTTCCTTTTCTTCACTTTGCATTCTTTTTTTAACTCTTTTTTGGATATATGCCATTAATTTTTGTTTTTGTTTTGTTTTACTAACTAATATGAGCAGATAAGGCTAAAAACTTTATCTACTTTATCCCACACATTTTGATATAGAGTGCTTTCACTATTATTCTGTAGTAATCATTAGCTTTTCATTATGATTTTGTCTTTGACCCAGGAGTTATTTATAAGTATGTTCTTAATTTCTAAACACAACATCTCAGGGGCTTTTAATATGTTTTTTGTGACACTATTGAGTTAAAACTTAAAAACAAAAGAAGAACTTGGTAAACATTTTTTTTGTTTTGTTTTGTAAAAGACCTGGTTGCAAATATTTTAGGCTTTGAGAACAATATATGGTTTCTGTTGTATAGTCTTCAGTAAAATACTATGTAGCCATTACAATGAGGCATTATTTTTATATCAATATGGAACTCTAAGACATATTATAAAATAAAAATGAAGATGCTGGTATATATAAGATAATTTGACTTATATTTAAAGGGACAAATTAAGTAGTATATGTGTTTATATATGCACAAAATAGCCTGGAAGTATAGTAAGAAATTGCTTAAAATAGATTGAATATCAGAGATTGGAGACTTGCTTTTCACCACATACTTTTCTACTCCTTGATTTTTTTTTTCAAATTGGTGTATTACCTACTTAAAAAATATAAAACTTTAAAAAAAATTATAGAATGGCATTTTGTCATAGACTATATGTTTAAATATACTTTCTTCCTTTGGAAAAAATGTTTCACAATTAGGAATAAAAGGTACTGTGAAAACAGGTAAGAATATTCCACTAACACAATCTTAACTGAATAAAGAAACCTTTGTAGATATTGACAAAAAGAAAAAAAGAATACCTTCAGTTTGCATTTAAAAACTGGTTAGTTGTGGCCTTTGAAAATTAAATTTTTCATAGAATTATCTCTCACTCCAAGTCTATTCAGATTCCAGAAGAGTTTAGCTCTTTTAAAAAGACAAATTGACAGAAGTTAAAATCTTGCAGAAAAAGTCTGAGAGTCATAGAAGGGAAAATGAATTAGGTAATTTAACAAGCCTGGGGGAAGCAGCAGAGTGCAAGCCAAGAGCATAAACTTTGGAAATCCCTAGTCTACTTTGTAATATGAAATTTGGGTAATGGTTTACCCATTGGTTCATTTTCTCATCTATGCTCTATTTAATATTGCATTGGAGATTATAACCAGTATAAAATGACAAGGAAAAGGAGTAAAAAACATATAGACTAGAAAGGAAGAAGTAAAATTTGTTGTTATTTGAAAACAATATGACTAGCTATGCATACAATTCCAAGAAATCCACAAAAAAACAAAACAAAACAAAAAACAACTGCTTGTACTAATAAATGAATTTAGTAAGGTCACAGAATTTAAGGTTAATAACAAAAATTGTGTTTCTATATACAGCCAACAAACAATTGAACATTGTTTGTAATAGCATTTGAAGACATAAAATACTTAGGGATAAAATATTTGTGAAACCTGAATATTAAAAACATTGTTGACAGAAATTAAGAGGATGTAAATAAGTGGAGAGTTATATAATGTTCATAAATTAAAAGACTCAGTCTTGTTTAGATACGTCCTCTCAAATTTAATTATGGATTCTAGACAATGCCAATCGAAATATCAGCACAGGACTTGCAGAAATTGACAAATTGATGATAAAATTCATATAAAAGTCCAAAGAATCTAAAATAGCCAAACTGATATTGAACACTTCCCGTGAAGCTACAGTATTCAATATCATAGTGTGATATTGGCATAAGGATAGACATATAGATTAATGGAAATGAATAGGAAGTCCAAAAATAGACTTACACATGTATGGTTGATTGATATTTTTTAAATAAGATAAAGCTGAAATGATTTAATATCCAGATAAAAAAATGACCCAGGGGAAACCAGGATGGCGCAGTGGGTTGAGTGCTCACTTTGCAGTGCTGGGGACCTAGGATCGAGTCCCGGCCCGGGCCCGTGGGGACCCATGTGCTGAACTGGGGAGTTTCCCCCAGCTCAGTTCTCTCTCTGTCTCTGTATGCCTCTCTCTCTCTCTCTCTCTCTCTCTCTCTCTCTCTCTCTCTCTCTGTCAAAAACAATAAAAAAAAAAAAATGACCCAGCTCACAACATATATAAAAAATTAACTCTTAATGACTCAAAGATTTATAGAAAAGAGGTAAAACTATAACACTTTAATATAAAAGCATAAAAGAAAATCTTTATGCCCTTGGGTTGGGCAAAGACTTTTAAAATAGGATAAAACCTAAATTAATAAATATTGATAAATTGAACTTGATGAAAATTTAAACTTTGGCTCTTCAAAAGACCTTGTGAAGAAAATTTTAAGCCATGCCATGAATTGGGAGAATATTTATGCAAACCTTATTTTTGATAACAGACATGCATTCAGATAATTAAACAAAAACACTCTGAAATGCCATAAAAAGACTAAAATTCAAGTTTATATTTTTTGCTTTTTGTTCATCAATTATTTATTTAAATTAAAAATATTTTAATTAGAATTGACATTTAATATTATATCAGTTTTAGATGTACTGTATTGTGGTTAGTCACAACTTATGAACCGATTCCTTTGATAAGTCTATTACCCACCTGACACTATACATAGTTATTATAATATTATTGACTATATTCTCTATACTGTATTTTACATCCCCATGACTATTTTGTAACTACCAATTTGTACTTCTTAATTGCTTCACCTTTTTCATCCAGCCCCCCAACCCACTCTCATCTGGTAAGCATCAGTTTGTTCTCTGTATCCAAGAATTTGTTTCTATAAAAATCAAATTTTAAAAGGGGACTAGATTTGCACAAACCTTTCATTAAAGAAAATACATAAATAATAAACATGAAAAAAAGTTCAGCATCATTTGTCATAGGGGAAATGCAAATTAAACACTGCAGTGAGCTACATCTACAAACATACTGGCATGGCTATAATTTAAAAGATTGCTAATTCCTAGTGTTAGCAAAGCAATTAGAATTCTCATATATTGCTCTTGGGAATGGAAAATGGTTTAGCCATTTGGAAAAAAGTTTGAACACGCACCTACTATATGACTCAGCTATTCCACTCCCAGATATTTGCCCAAGAGAAACAAGAGCACATCTACACAAAGACTTGTACAAAGATGAGCATAGCAGCTTTATTCATAATAACTCCAAATTGGAAATAACCCAAATTTTCATCAACTTGTGAATGACTAAACAAATTTCAGTATAGCCACACAATGGAATTTTACTCAAGAGAAAAAGGAACAAAAACAGATACATTCATTCAACCTGATGAAATCTCAAAAGCTTTATGCTAAGAGAAAGAATCCAGATACAAAAGACAGCACACTGTATGATTCAATTTACAGCAGACTCTTTGTTAACTTGAACTCAAGCAACGGGGTCTCTTCAGTTGTTTGAGATTTTGCCAGTTGCTTGAGAGTGCCCGTTGCTTGATTTCTGGTTAACAGAGAGTCTACTTACATTTATCCGGCATCTACCAATCGCATTGGGTGCCAGTTAACCGATAGTCTACTGTATATGAAATTCTAGAACAGGCAAAACAATAGTATCAAAGGCCAGATCAATAGTTGTCTACAGTCAGGGACTCAGAGAAAGAACTGGTTGCAAAAGAGCAACAAAAACACATTTTTTGGTGATGAAATGTTCTATATCGTGATTACGATGATGATTACATAACTACGTGTTTGTCAAAACTCATCGTGTACTTAAAATTGGCAAAGTTTACTGTATGTAAATGATACTTCAATAAAGATTTTAAAACTCAGTAATAATCAGAATATAATGAACAACTATATATTCATAATTAAAATTTTCGATGAAATGGGCAAATTCTTTGAAAAACAGCTTACTGAGATGGCATCAATAGGAGGGCTCTCTAAACTAAGTACACGTGTGAAAAAGAAGTTGATAATGGCCAGGGAACCTTTGTTATGGATAGTTCGGTTAGGACTGATATTCCATTGCTGTTTTGTTTGTTTTGTTTTCTTTTCTTTTTACCTGATGTGTTGAAACCATTTTTATCCCTTCAGTTTTTTTCCGAAACTATGTAGGTAAATACTTGGTTGAGCTAAGTAAAAGATTCAACTATATTTGTTTACCTGGAGACACGTATTGTCCAAATTAGTTCTAAAAGTCACAAGAGGAAAACAAATGATTAATTAATGATATTAAAGACATACATAACTCAGTGTGAAAATAAATATATACACAGAATATTTTTTAAAATGGGATCGAAAGAACAGCCTCAAAGACATTTTTATTCTTCTGTTTTTGTTTGTTTGTTTTTGTCCTGTCCTTGTAATTTCTAATTTGGTTTTGGTAAAAAAAATCAAATCTTAATATATCTTTATGAACATTTTGGTAGTGGGTAGGAAAGAAAGGCAGGTCTCTGGATTGAATTTTTGCTTTTCTTAAACAGAAAAGTACTAAAGAAATTATACTTCTCCCTATTTTTCTTACATTTAATAAAGGTGAAGATTTTCAGAAAATCACTGCAGTAAAACAGAGCTAAAACTGAATCTTTAAGTTATTGACCTTGCTTTTATGTATCTGTATTCATTCTTTGAGGTAAACTCATTTACATATTATGTTTTCACCTGTATTTCCTCTCAGTATCTTTGCTCTTTCTTTGTCTCAATTTAAGAAATCAAGAAAAATGGTGACGAGATCAGACTGTTAAGACTAGAGACAGACTTTTTGGGTTGAAATCCCAGTTCTGCTATTTTTTAAATTCAAATTTTCCTATGCCTAATATCAATAGTAATACAATGATTCACTAGTGTTATTATAGGGAACAAAGGGTTTAAGTAATTTGCCCAAGGTCACTTAGCACTATCTACCTAAGGAAAAGCCTCACCTTCATGGAAATACTATGCAAAGGCAAATGAATTTTGACCCTCCCATTCAAAGCCCGGAAAGCAAAATTTAGTCCAACTCACAATCATTGATTGACCACGTGCAAGACTTCTGACCTTCGGGCCCTGATAACCTATATGGGAGGTGAATGAGGAAATGGCCCAAGTAGTTATACATGAGAAATAGACAAAGGGAAAGAATTTGAGGAGCTTAGTTATGCATAGATATGGGGTGATGACCAGAATCAGAAAAAGCCACAGAGAGGAGAAACACTGGAAAGACAGCTGTGAAACATACTGTTCAGAATCATCTCAAACCAATGACCTCCACTAATGTAGAATACAATTTTTGTAGTAGTCCTTCCAAAGTGAATTGGCAAAGCTAGTCTGATGTACGTAGGGTGACTGAAGAGGTTCACTGGATGTGGGACCTTCAGTTGTAGAACTGAAAAGTTAAACCAGTCCTGGGCAAACCAGAGAAATCAGTCACCACAGAAGTAAGTGGCATAGTTATTAGCTAGCATTTGTCAATTGCAGTGGTCTCCACTTATCCACAGGGGATATGTTCTAAGACCCCCCAGTGGATGCCTGAAATCACAGAAAATACTGAACCCTATGTAGTCAGGCTTTACTTAATCACAGAGGATACATTCTGAAAAATACATCCTTAGTTAATTTTGTCTACTGTGTCACTAGGCAATAAGAATTTTCTAGTTCCATTATGATCTTATAGGACCACGATCCACTATGTGGTTCGCCATTGACCAAAATGTTATCTGAGGCAGATTATGTTTTTCCTACGTTTTTCCTACTTTTGATAAAATTTAATTTATAAATTAAGCATAGTAAGAGATTAACAACAATAACTAATAATCAAATAGAACAATTATAATAATATGCTATAATCAGGGATGCTGGGATGGCTCAGTAGGTTGAGTGTTTATCTTGCAACTCCGGTGTCTGAGGATCAAATCCTGGCCCTAGCCCATGTGGACCCATGTGCTGAACTGAGGTGCGCCCCCAGTTTGGTTCTTGCTGGGGCAAGCTTCCCATGTGGGAGGGCCCCAGTTTGGCCCCCACCTAGGCATGCTTCCCATGTAGAAAGTCCCCAGTGGGGACATGCCTTCCATGAGGGAGGTCCCCAGCCCAGTTTCTGGCCTGCACAGCCCCATGCCCACCTGTGGAGTGAAACCGTATCAAAACTAGTGACATACAACTATGAAGAATGCTCTGGGTCCCCTAAACCTTCTCTGTCTCTCACTGTCTCTCTCTCTGTCAAAACAATAAAAATAAATCTTTAGAAAATAATAATAATATACCACAATAAAAGTTATGTGAATGTGGTTTCTCTCTCAAAATATCTTATTGTGCTGTACTAGCTGTTTCACTTAAAGGAAGCACTTTATGGCTTCTTTGGGGCATGTGTGAGTTGCTAGCATCACTACTTTTACATTTTGGGGCCATTAAATAAAATAAGGGTTATTTGAACACAAGCACTGTGATACTGCAATGATTGATTTGATAACTAAGACAACTACGAGGTGACTGACAGGTGGGGAGCATATACAGTGTGGATACATTGGACAAAGGACTTACTCACATCTTGGGAGGGACAAAGTGGGACAGCTTAAGATTTTACCACACTACTCTGAATGGCACCCAACTTAAAACTTATAAATTGTTTAATTATGGAATATTCCATTTGAAATGTTTGGACTACGGTTGCCCGACTGATACCCCATTTGATATGCTTGGACCACAGTTGCCCGAGGAGTACCCCGTTTGATATGTCCAGACCACGTGGACCATGGTTGCCCGAGTGATACCCCATTTGATATGCCTGGACCACAGTTGCCCGAGGAGTACCCCATTTGATATGTTTGGACCACGTGGACCACGGTTGCCCGAGGGTAACCAAAACATCGGAAAGTGAAAACACAGATAAGGGAGGACTATTGTATCTGCAAAGCACTAGAAGAATGCTGTTCTAAATGATTTTCATTTGTTAGCTCATTAATTCCACCCAACTACTCCACCCCAGTTTAATACTATCATTACCTCTATTATGTAGTGAAGGAAGTCAAGGAACCAAGATTCTCAAGGTCATTCATTCGGGAAGCGGTAGGACCAAACCTAGATATCTTTCTGGAGCTGACATTTTTCACCATTGCTCTATCCTGGACAAACATCTAAATAGCCAGCTATTTTATTTGGTATCTGAGTATCTTGAACCCCCCCCACACACACACACACACCTACCCTCACCCCGTACACATTGGAAGAATCAGACTTGAGAGCCGAAGCATTCAAAACATCTCTAGTTAGTTTGATTTGAACTCAGAACTGTCAGGCACCAATGTTTTTGCCTCTCCAGACCAAATTTCTCTTGCTTTGGATGAAGTACTGGGTTCCTAGGACACTTTGGTCTTTACTTGTTCCAAGACAATTATGGTTTAAGTGGGAGTCAATCTCAACTCAGCTCAGTTCAGCTAATTGTTTTTAAAGATTAATTTTATTGTTTAACAGAGAGAGAGAGAGAGAGAGAGAGAGAGAGAGAGAGAGAGAGAGAAAAGGGAGAGGGCCCAGAGCAGTCTTCACAGTGGTACATCATTAGTTTCGATATACCGGTAGTTTCACTCCACACAGGTGGATGTGAGGCCATGTGGGATGGGAACCTAACTGGGGCCTCCTACGTGGGGAGTTTGCTCCTGCGAACCCGGGCCTCCCACGTGGGGAGCTCGCCCCTGTGAACCCGGGCCTCCCACGTGGGGAGCATGCCCTGGGCAGGAACTGAACTGGGGGCTTCCCACATGGAAAGCACACCCCAGTTCAGCATATGGGTCTGCGTGGGTCAGGGCTGGGACTCAATCATGAACCCCATGTCTGCAAGGCAAGAGCTCAACCCACTGAGCAATCCCGGCATCCTCAGCTAATATTTTACTCTCTTTAAATAGTAAGATATCATTAACTGAGAATGTACTATGTGTCTGGAATTGTTCTTAGCCTTTCCCATACTAAACGATTTATTCTGTATTTTTTGTTTTGGTGATAAGCATGCCTATAGAAGAACAGAAATTTGAAAGATAGCTTTTCATTCTCTTTCAAAACTGACGATGGCTGGTTGGATAAAACAAATCCATGGGGAGTGGAAGATATGTTTATACTCAAATTAGTATTTCTCCTGATATGTAAGTGATTTTATTTTCACATAGCTAATTTACGCATTTGCAATAGTCTGATTCAAAACCTATCTTGTCCAATCTCTTTCTCAATCTAAGGTCTTCTATGGAATCACTCTTGGTGATTCAGAAACCCTTGTGACCTTGGTGAAAAGGAGTTTTGAAAACACCGAGGTTTACTCGGGCAATTTGCATGCCCTCACGCCTTAGGGAAGAAGGGTGGGAAGCCATCAGCGTTTGTGGTCTTTGTTGAGTCATCAGCTAAGGGAGAATGATTTGAGGGATATGGATTCAAAGGGAAGAGGCAGTTTTTCTAAATCCCAACCAGATTCTTGAATTTCTCCTGCCAAAATGCCTTTGCTTTCTAAGGGGGTTTCCATTTCTCCTGAATTTTTATACTATTGTAGGACTAATGGTCACAAAAAATTTGTGGCCCTCTTCTAACAACTCCACTCAGACACATTTTATTTTCCTCTTTCAAAACCTCCAAAAAGGGAGAAACTATAACCTTCCTTTGAACACTAAGCCTAATGCATCAAAAGCCTTGATGGTAAAGAAAGGCAATCATGGATTCAATTGTGCCAGTGAGTCCAATCAACAGTGAAATATATTTACAGCTTTCTGTACACATTTTCACCAAAAACTTACTTTCTTCTGTCCAGAGCAGTGTGTGGAACTAATGAAGTCATCAATAAAGGATTCTCTCTTTTTTTTAACTTTCTATTTTGAAATAATTTTAAACTTCAAAGTGTTACAAGAAGAGTACAAATTCAGCAATAGTTAGATTAGCTGCATTTGCTATCTCATTAAAATTTATGATAGAAACCTTAATGTAGACAGGAATTGGGAGGGCCTGTAGGAGGCGCTCTCACAAGCCATGTCATTGCAAGAGCCCCACAGGAAGAACTCTATGGTTACAACAGAGCTCTATGGTTGTAACAGCCCCTCCCCTTGACTTTCTTCTTCCCTCTACAAGTATAAATTACTTCCTCCATCTTTGTGCAGGCAAAACTTGCATAAGGCTCACCACATCTGGATGTTCAAGATGGCAATCTTTTCTTTTTCCCAAATCCTTTTGGGGGACAGAATAACCTCTTCAACCTTTGTTTTATGGTCGATATTCTCTATTTTTTATTTATACATATAATGTTTAATGAACCACTTGAAAGCACGTTTCAGACTTGTCTTTTTATGTCCAAATAGCTCAATGTCTATGTCCTAAAAATAAGGACATTCTCCTATGTAACTGTGAGGTAACAGAAAATATATATTGGTTTCTGCCCCCAGTTCCTGACACAGAGCTCCTGAAACCATTATTGATTCCTAAGTGACAACAGCACTAAGAGAATCTTTTGTTCTTTTGAGGTGACTTTGGGTAGGCTCCTCATGACTCCTGAATAGGGACTGGTCACCAGAAAAACTAAGCCATGATTACAAGCTTGGAATTTTCAGCCCCACTCTCTATCCTCCAGAGAGGGGAGAGGGGCTAGAAATGAAAGTCATATTTGATACACGAGGAAGTGTTTATAAAATCCCAGTAGTATGGAGTTTTGTGAGTTTCCAGGTTGGTGAACACATCCACACTGGGAGGGTGGTGTATCCCAACTCCACAGGAACAGAAACTTCTGCTTTCAGAAACTTCCCAGACCTCATCCTATGTATCTCTTTATCTGGCTGTTCATCGGTATCCTTTATCATATCCCTTAATAAACTAGTAAGTGTGTTTCCCTCAAAAATTAATTGAATCCAAGGAAGGGGTCACTGGAACTTCTGATCTATATTTGGCTTGTTGGTCAGAAGCACAGGTGACAACTTGAGCTTGCAACTGAAGTCTGGGGTGGGTACATTGTTGGGGGTGGGAGGGTGCAGATTGTAGAAATGAGCCCTTAACCCATGGGATCTGATGCTACCTATGGCAGATAGGGTTGGAAGTGAGTTAAACGGTAGGACACTCCGCTGGTGTCACAGAATTGTTTGGTGTGGGCGGAACGTATCTCCACAGTGTGAAGTGAAATGTTTTGTGTGAGTAGTTAAATTGAGGTGACTTATAATCACACAAATAGATTTTATCATTCTTTCTTATCTTCTATTAGCATTATTAAAAACAAATGTGCTGTCCTTCAAACTTTTATCTGATAAATCACATAGGTGGAATTAGAGTGGCAGAGGAAATAAGCTTTAGTGTCTGACACATTGGTTCATACTCCTGATCCCACTTAGCAATTGTGACCTGGAGCAAATTAATTCATCCTTTAATTTTCACAATTGGAAACTGGTTGTAATGGAGTGTCTGCTGTTTATGGCCTGTACAAAGGATTAAATGAAGCAATGACTATAATAGAGCACTTAGCTCTTGATCTGGCACAAAGTAAGCGTTCAATAAAAATGAGTGGTTGTTATTATAAAGATTTATTTTTATTGTTTTTTGACAGAGAGAGAGACAGAGAGAAGGGGGAGGGCACAGAGCAGTCTCCATAGTGGACAGCATCAGTTTTCCATATAGGTTCACTCCACAGGTGGGCACAGGGCTGCGCAGGGCAGGACCTGTGCCGGGAGCCTCCCACATAGGTCCCGGCAAGAACTGAACTGGGGGGCACACCCGGTTCAGCACATGGGTCTTCATGGGCCTGGGACAAGATTTGATCCTTGGTCTCCGGGGCTGCGAAGCAAGTGCTTAACCCACTGAGC
>PVKE010016278.1:0-32170 GCA_004027555.1 Craseonycteris thonglongyai
CTTGTACATCTGTAAACTGTCTAATTGTTACCAACCAATGTAACCTCATCAAATTTAACAATAAATTTAAAAAATAAATAAAAAAAAAAATAACTACCCTGGACACTCATATCAGGATGAGCTTCTAGGTTGACAATCACTCTGCATATTACCACATATAGAAGTCAGAAGTGTAACACATCCTGAAGAACACAGAAGCTTCGCATTTGAAAGCTTCCCAATTCCAGATTTCAGCCTTTACATTCCTTCTTTTGGTTCTGAGTTTTAGCCTTTTGCTATAATAAAGTGATAATCGAAAGTACCACACTTTCCTGAGTTCTATAAGTCATTTTATCAAATTATCAAACCTGAAGGAGTCCATGGTGACCCCTGAATTTGTAACTAGTTAATCTGATGTGAGGGTAGCCCTGAGGGTCTATGAACTTGCAGCTAATGTCAAAAGTCTTGGGCAATCTTGGCAGTCTGGAGTACTGTGTCCTTAAACTTGCAGTTTGGATAACTCTGAGTTAATACATTGGTAAAACATAAAGAGTAGATACAGCAAAAGAACAAATTAATGAGTGAGGACATCATATTAAGACTTGTTTCAGAAAAAAAAAACAAGAAAGGTTAAACAAACAAAAACTTATAAGTGCCAACATCAAGATAACAGAAGTAACAGAAGAAAAAACAGCAGACAGAAGAAAATATTTGAAGAGATAATTGAGCTAAATTCCAGAATAGTAAGAAGAAAGAAAAGAAGAAAGGAAGAAGGAAGGAAGGAAGGAAAGAAGGAAGGAAGATGAACATCTAACTAAAAACCCTACAGGTTAAAAGAAAAAATATTTACAGAAAATTTTAAGAAAAGCAAAACATAATCAAAAATAAATGAAAATTCTAAAATCTCTGGAACAAAAAGAGAATATCCCATTCACAAGAAAAGATTATATCAACTTCTGAAACTTTTAATAGCAATACTAGAGGTGAAAACTCAATAAAAAATGTTTTTATTTTTCTTAATTTTTAGTTTTTAATTTTAATTGACATTTTGTATTATTTTATTAGTTTCAAATGTACAGCATAGTTGTTAGACATGTGTATAATTTACAAAGTGATCTCCCCAATTAGTTTAGTACCCACCTGGCACAATACATAGTTATTACCATGCTACTGATCATATTCTTTATGCTGTACTTTACATCCCCATGACTATTTTGTAACTGCCAATGTGTACTTAAACCCTTCACCTTGTTCACCTAGCCTCCCAATACCCCTCCCATCTAGCAATCATCAGCTTACTCTGTTTCTATGACTCTTGTTTTTATTTTGTTTATTTTATTTTTTAGATTCCACATATAAGTAAGATCATATGGTATTTGCCTTTCTCTATCTGATCTGTTTCGTTTAGCATAATACTCTCTAGGTCTTTGCACAGCAAAGGGAACCACCAACAAAACTAAAAGACAGCCTATTAAATGGGAGAAGATATTCACCGAAGATACATCTAACAAGGGGTTACTATCTAAAATTTATAAATAATGTATACAATTCAACACACACACAAAAACCAACAGACAATCCAATTGAAAAATGGGCAAAGGACCTGAATATGTCCAAAGAGATATACATGGCCAATATAGTATAAAAATATGGTCAACATCATGAATCATTAGAGAATGCACATTAAAACCACAAGGAAATATCACCTCACACCTGTCAGAATGGCTATTACCAATATTTTTTTTTTTTAAAGAATAAAAAAGAAAAAACAAGTGTGGTGAGGATGTGGAGAAAAGGGAACCCTCAGGCCCTGTTGGTAGGACCGCAAATTGGTGCAGCCACTATGGAAAAGTTTGGAGGTTCCTCAAAGAATTAAAAATAAAATTATCTTTTGACCCAGCAATTCTACTTTTGGGTATTTATCCAAAGGAATCCAAAAACATTAATTAAAAAAGATTTATGCACTCCTATGTTCACTGCAGCATTATTTACAATAACCAAGATATGGAAGCAACCTAGTGTCCATCAACAGATGACACAATAAAGGAGAAGTACATATATACACTAGAATATTACCGAGTCATAAAAAGGACTGAAATTTTACCATTTGCAACAGCATGGAAGATACATTTTTAAAGAATTAAAGACAAATAATTTTGAACCTAGAATTTCATATCATCAAATTGCTGTTTAATATGAGATTATTTATATGTAAATTAAAGAAATTAATAAATTAAAATTGAAGTTATATTTATGATTAGTTAATTTTAAAGTTAACTTTATCCAAAAGAAGTTAATTAAAAATTAACTATTATTACTCTTACACATATAATTTATTAATGTGAGCTTATATGCATTGAAAAGAGTAGATAAATCTTTCTGGTAGAGAAAGACTTGAGAAGATTTCACACATAATTTCTTTGCTGAAACATTTTGGAGGAAGTATTAAATAAGAAGAGAAATAAATCAAAGAGATGCTATGAGAGATCTTTTATATTAAATGTTATTAATATATAGAGATACAGTAATATGATTAAGCTTGTTACTGTCTAAAAAATTTAAAAGACCTAAAAGTATTTTCATAATAATTGAATTCCAGAATTAAAATGCTACATAATATCAATGCTCTAAAGTTTTAAAAAAGGGGAAATAATATGTAAAACTGTGTGACTTAGGGTGAAAATATGTAGTCATACTTTGGTACTCAACTGCTTTGAAACTTGTTGAATTTGGTACTCGATGTATTCCAACGGAAAAATGTCCCAATGCTCATTGTTTCTTCAGTACTCATCATGTCTTCTGGAACTAATTAATGATAAGTACCACTGTACATCAATTCTTTAAAAAAGTAATAATAAGAAACAAACAAAAAAAAGGTACAACACTGAATAATAGGCAAAGATAGTATAATTAAACCCAAATATATTAATAATTACAATAAAAATAAGAAGAATAAGCTCAGCAATTACTGGACAGATTATCAGTTTGATCTGAAAAATCTGTGTGGGAGAGATATACTTATACCATAACAATTGGAAATGATTGAAATTAAAAGCATGCAAAAAGAAACAGCAAAATTCTAAAGAAAAAATAACAGTATAGCACATTAATATTAAAAAATGGACTTTAAAATTTTAAATCTTCATAAGAAAGAAAATATTTTTACATATTAATAGAAGTTTACATTCACTATGTTGGAAGATATCATTATTTTAAACATATATAATTAAAAATAGTTTTCTACATGTTATGCAATAAAATGATAGAACTACAGTTATAAATAGATAAATCCATTATCAGTGTATTTGATTTCCACATGATTTTCTCACTTATTAATAGACCGATCAGATAAAATAGGTATACAAAAGATCTAGACTTTTTCTGTCTGACTTATTTCACTTAGCATAATATTCTCAAGATCCATCCATGTTGTCTCAAGTGGCGATGTTTCCTTTTTTTTATGGCCAAGAAAAAGTCAAGAACCATATAACTTTACTGATATGTGGGATATAAAACTGAAAGCAACAAAGGAACATGACAAACAAAGTAACAAAAACTCATAGACACAGGCAACAATTTAGTAGTTACCGGAGAGTAAGAGGGAGGGGGTGGTAGAGGAGGGAGTAGGGGTCAAATATCTGGTGATGGAAGAACTGACTTTGGGTGGTGTATTATAGAATTGTACACTTGAAACCTATATAATTTTACTAATCCATCACCTCAATAAATTTAATAATAAGCAGATTAAACACAATTAAGAAATTTGGGGGAAGCCGGGATGGCTCAGTGGGTTAAGCACTCACTTTGCAGCCCCGGGGACTGAGGATCGAGTCCCAGCCCCGGCCCGTGTGGACCCATGTGCTGAACTGGGGAGTGTCTCCAGTTCGGTTCTCACTGGGGTGAGACCCCGGCCCAGTTCCAGCCCTGTGAAGCCCCGCTCCCACCTGTGGAATGAAACTATGTGGAAAAACCAATGATGTGCAACTATGGAGACTGTTCTGGGCCTTTCCCCTTCTGTCTGTCTGTCTGTCTGTCTCTCTCTCTCTGTCAAAAACAATAAAAATAAATCTTTAAAAAAAAAAAGAAAAAAAAAAAAAAAAAGAAATTTGACATATACATGGACATAAGTTAAATGTTAAACTCAACAATTGGAGAATAAACCTGCTTCTCAAGAATATTAGTAAACTTAGTACAAATTAATCATATACTAGAATATAAAGCAAGTCTACAAATTTCAAAAAAAAGTAAAAAAATATTAAATTTTTATTTTTTGATCATATGCAAATCAGTTTAAAATCAATCACTAAAAGTACAAATTTCCCACATATTTTGAAATTCAAACAAAAATGTACCTAAATAACTCACATGAAGATAAAATCATCTATAACTGCTCGTAATAAAAACACTATATATCAAAACTTGTGGACAATATCTAAAGTAGTGTTTTGAGGAATATCTACAGCATTATGTATTTGCATTAGAAAGTAATAAAATCTCATTAATAAGGTAAATACCCAACTTCAGAAATTATAGTAAACAATAAAATATACCCAAAGAAATTAGAGGGAAAAAGATTTGAAAGAGACTAGAAATTAATGAAATAAAAAAGAGCTATAATTGGGATTAATATTTGAGATCAATAAAGTAAAAATTGGGTTCTCTTCTTAGGCTAATAAAATAGACTAAACTTTGGCAAAATTAATCAAGAGAAAAAGAGAAAGGGAAAAAATAACACATTCAGTGATCAGTCTAAAAAACCACATACTATATGGTTCCATCTATACTCATATAACATTCTCAAAAACAATAGGCACAGTAAAAATATCACTGATTGCCAGGGGTTCAAGAAGAGGTGGAGAAAGGGATAAATAAATGAAAACAGGGATTTTTAGAGAGTAAAAGTATTTTGTATGACATTGTAATTGTGGATTATGTGGACATTTGTCAAAGCTTGTTAAACTATACAACATAAAGAGTGATCTCTAATAGTTGTTACAAACTTTAAATAATAACATACCAATATTGGTTCATAGGTTGTAAACAAATGAACACAAGATATTAATAATAAAAGAATGATGAAAGGTTATGTGGAAATTCTCTGTATTTTCTATATTATTCTGTAAACCTAAAACTCATCTAAAAAATAAAGTTCTTTTTTTAAAAAGAAATGAATGATGAATGGACAAATCTACAGATAAAAGCATGTTTAAAAGGGAAATTACCACATACTAAATATTTCCCATAGTAATTAATTAAAATGCTAAATTGATTCAAGAAAAAATAAAAACATGAGTAGTCTTATAGTCCTATTACAGAAATTAAAACAGTAATTTTTAAATCTTCATATGAAGGAAACAAGCTAAGATGATTTTACAAGTATTAATAGATACTATCAAACTTGCAAGGTAGGGGATGCCGGGATAGCTGAGCACTTGCTTTGCAACTGCAAGGTCCCGGGATCAAATCCTGGCCCCAGCCCATGCAAACCCATATGCTGAACTGAGGCACAGCTGGTAACTGCTGGGATGGTGCAGTAGGTACTTGTCTCCCATGTGGGAGACCCCTGGTTCAGTTCCCACCCTATGTGGCCCCACATCCACCCGTGTGGAATAAAATTATGTCACACCTAATGATGCATAACAGTGGAGACTGCTTTAGGCCCTCCCCCTTCCCAATCTTAAATTCCTTCAGAAAACAAAAAAATAATTATTAAATTCATTACATCTAATTTTTCATAGCCAGTATAAACCCGACATCAAAACTAGATTGAGAGGAAGCCGGGATGGCTCAGTGGGTTAGGCGCTCACTTTGCAGCCCCGGGGACCAACGATCAAATCCCAGCCCCAGCCCATGCGGACCCATATGCTGAACTGGGGAGTGCTCCAGTTCAGTTCTCACCGGGGCGAGACCCCGGCCCAGTTCCTGCCCTGTGCAGCCCCACGTCCACCTGTGGAATGAAACTATGTGGAAAAACCAATGATGTGCAACCATGGAGACTGTTCTGGGCCCTCCCCCTTCTCTCTGTCTCTGACTCTGTATCTCTCTCTCTCTCTCTGTTAAAAACAATAAATAAATCTTTTTTAAAAAAAAACTAGATTGAAAATTTAAAAGAATAAACAAATATAAATTGATTGAAATAATAAAAATGTTTAGCAAGGTGGCTACAAGTAGATATAAGACAAATGTGTAAGTAGGCCATTATACTTCTATACATCAACAACAAACTAGAAAGCAAATAAAAACATAGCATTTAGGACAGTCTCAAAGAAGACCAAGTGTCTGGCAATAAGTATAAAAATGTTCTGAGGTTCTTACATATTCAAAATAAAAACCACAAATGCATGAGTACATCACAAGACATGTATTTTTCATGAGAGCAAAACTCATTCATAGGATATCTATGTAAGTAAATTATGGTTTAGTCATACAATGAATTATTATACAATAGTACAATTGTATGAATTATAGCTACACAAACAAAAAAATTAATATTAGTAATAAAGGGTGTCCCAAAATTCATGCAAGAAGTCATTTTGATAGAAAACACAGGTTTATAATTAAAAATTGTACATTTTTATTGCTTAACAATGAAAATGCATTGTTCTTTTGTGTAGGGCTCCATTTTAATAACCCTGAACTGTCAGCTGTCATGCTGTCTTTTTGTTGTTGTTGTTGTTGGCAACACTTTACTGCACAAATGACACAAAATTCAAATCTTGCGTGAATTTTGGGACACCCTTTATTATATTGAGTAAATAAAAGTAAATGCCAAACAATTACATGTAACACAGTAATCGTTTTATAAGGTTTAAAAACAACAAAACTATATGAGAGTTGCATCCAGCTATGACAAAACTATATAAGTAGATAACATACATAAATATATTTCTATGTACATATATAGTTTTGTTATATCTAAATGGATACATTACATATTAATAAATATTTAACATATTTACTCATTACAGTATACAACACAGTAATTTGTACCAAATTTATAAAGTTGTGGTACTATCACCATGATACAGTTTTACGTTTTCATCACCCTCTCAAATATTCTTGAGTCTCTTCTCAGTCAAGTCCCACACACTCTTACCCACCCCCCACCCTCCATCCCCCAGGCCCAAATAACCACTGATCTACTTTCTGCTTCTATAAAAATTCATTTTTCTAGACATATCTTATATACACAATCATGCTATGCATAATATTTCATGCTTGGCTTCTTTTATTTATTATATTTTTTCAAAGTTTATTCATGTAGTACCATATCTTAGTATTCTACTCCTTTTTATTGCTGAACAATATTCCACTGCATTGATATACCACATTTCCTTAATCCATTTACCATTTAATGTATATTTGGCTTGTTTGCACCACTGTGAATATCCTATTAATATTTAGGTACTACACTCTGTATAGACCATTGTTTTCATTTCTCTTCAAAATTTTATTTGTAGCTTTGTAAGTAATGGCCAAACATTTTCCCAAAATGACCACATCATTTTATATTCCCACTGTTGATTTATGAGGTTCCTGTTTTTCAACATCTCCGTCAATAGTTGGTATTGTCTGACTTTTTGATCAGAGTAATTCTAGTGAATATGAAGTACTATATAATTGTAGTTGTAATTTGTATTTTTCAAATGACTAGTAATATTGACCATCTTTTATGTGTTTATTGGTCACTTTGTATCTTCTTTCCTGAAATGTCTTTTCAAGTGTTTTGATCAATTTTTAATTGAATTGTTTGTTTTTCTATTACTGAGTTTAAAGAATTCTTTATATGTTTGGGACACAAGACTTTCCTTAAATTTAGGGTTTGCAAATATTTTCTCTATGTTTTTCTTTTTCTTTTTTAATAATTCCTGTTTCATTATAGCATTTTAAAACTTTTAATGAATTTCAATACATCACTTTTTATAAATTTTTTTACAGTTGTGCTTTTGGTGCCATAGCTAAGAACCCTTTGCCTAACCCAAGGTCACAGAGATTTTATCTAGGTTTTCTTCTGGAAATTCATATCTTAGCATTTACATTGAGATCTATGATACATTTTTAGTTAATATTTATATATGGTGTGGGTAAAAATCTAAGTTGTGTGTGTGTGTTATGTGTGTATTTGCATACCCACTTATCCTAAAGCCATTGTTAAACAGATTTAGATGAAGATTTAGTTTTAGTTTTAAATCTAGGATAGAGGTTCGGTTAGAAAGAATGAATCAGAGGAGAGGAAGAGACAGAATGTTGCATAGAAGATGTAAGTCACTATCATTGTTCTAGTTTCATTATTCATGAGCATTTATGATAGTATAAAAACAAATAAGCAAAAGAGAGTTTATTTACCAACGATAAGATCATGTTCAGAACTTTGATTTTACCCAATCCAACTATTTGTGCCTGAAGTCCAATAAAAATAATAAAATGGGAAGAACAATGCCTAATTGGTAGTGTTCCTTTAAGGTTCAGAAAAATGTATATATACAAAGTGACAGACATATGGTAGACGGTCAACCCACAGAATCTCTCTTGGTTACTATGAGACTATTATTATGAATACTGAAATAAAAAATAGACTCATTTCAGAATAAAGAGCCAGTCACATAACAATTTGCTGGATTTAGGTTCATCACAGAAAGAAGGCTTATTAAAGGTCCATCATCAAAATAACTGTCCGTTTATTTCTGAGAATTTCTTATATGCTTGTATATCTTATTGACCTGACTGTGTCCAAAATAGTGAAAGAAAAACTATGCTTTTCATCTTTTCTGTAGTGAAATATTGGTTTAAAAACAACAAAAACCTGATCAAAAGAAAATTTGCCATTATAATCAAAAGACTTTCTTATCTCAGACAGCTATACTTTTTAAAGTAGCCTCTCTCGGGCATATGTATTCCATCTCTTGTTGCCATAGCAGTTCCACCAATGAATCTAAACACCAAGAAGGACATGAAAACCTCTCTTTCTTTCAATGCCCTCCTGGAAAATAACATCATATTTATATAAGCAAACATAAGTAGCTATACAGTAGAGTAGAGTGTAATATAGGGTAGGATATATAGCAAAAGAAACACAAAACTATTTAGGATTCTAAATTCCCTCCCATTTTGAGCCTAGTAACTGAAAAGAAAATTAATTAAAACAGGTGAGACGTTTTCTGTGACAAGGCAAAACTGCAATTACAATGCTGAAAGGCATGGAGTTGATCTAGTTTCTGCTGTGAACAAAAATTAAAATTACTTGCCCGTTAAAAATAAGGAGATACACTGAGAAACTTGGAAACTTGAACTTCTTCACCATTAATAAAAATCTGAGTATTAAGCTAACTTATTAGAGAAACTGGGGGAATAAAAATAAGCTTGATCTCAACACCAGGAAAGACAATAACTTAGAAAAAAACATCCCAAAATAAATAAATAAATAAAAACAAATAATAGACACAAAAAATAGCCCTACTGACCCTGCAATTCATTTTGACAATACTCTAAAGAGACTATATTAGTGAGCATATGGCAATGACAAGCATCTTCAATCCCTACCCTCGAGTCTTCTTTGCTTTGTTTGTTTTCCCCCTCTCCCACCACATGGCATTTTTGTCAACTTTTACCCCAAACTGTCTCCCTCTTGTGTCTTTTCTCTGTCAATGAATGGATCCCAGGTACCCATGGCAGAAACTCGCAAGTCCCTCTACATTGTCCCTCATCTCTGCCCAAGCATCTAATCAATCACAGAACTTTTACTGTCTCTTGAATCTGTTCATTTATTATCCCCACTGCTACTTTTTCAGGTCTTGTCATTTCTTGTCTGAATTAATGCAACAGTCTCCTGGACTCCTTGCCAGTTTTTTGTTTGTTTGTTTCTTTTTAACCCCCTCAACCCATTCTCTAAAAGCAGGCAATGAACTTGCTGGAATAAACATCAGATCTTCGGTGACTCCCCCATGATAAAATTATAACAGTTGAATGGCATGGCATAGCGTTCAAAACCCTGCATGAGCCATCTCCTGACTAACACCCCAACCTTGCCTCTTTTCACATTGCTCCCTGTGCTTTCATTTCAGTCTGTCTAATCCAGCACAGCCATCCAAAAAGTTAAAAAAAAATTTTTTTAAGTGAATTGAATTTTAATCAAATTTTGTATTTCACTCAATATAGTCATAGCATTTTCATTCCAGATATATATAATATATAAATAAATATATAAAGTATGTGCGCATGTGTGTGTATAATATTATAGAATATTATTCAGCCATGAGAGGAAAGGAAATCCTGCCATTTGCGAAAAGACAAATGGATTTTTAAGGCATTATGATAAGTGAAATAAGTCAAACAGAGAAAGATAAATACTGTATGATCTCATATGTAGAATCCTAAAAAAAAAAAAAATTATAAAAACTGAGAAAAGAATAGTGGTTACCAGGGAGAAGCCGGGACGGCTCAGTGGGTTAAGTGCTCACTTTGGGGCCCCAGGGACCGAGAATCAAATCCCGGCCCTGGCCCGAGCAGACCCATATGCTGAACTGGGGAGTGCCCCCAGTTCAGTTCTCACCGGGGTGAGACCCCGGCCCAGTTCCTGCCCTGTGCAACCCCGCGCCCACCTGTGGAACAAAACTACGTGGAAAAACCAATGTGTGCAACTATGGAGAATGTTCTGGGTCCTCCCCCCTTCTCTCTGTCTCTGTATCTCTCTCTGTATCTCTCTCTCTCTCTCTCTCTCTCTCTCTCTCTCTCTCTCTCTCTCTCTGTCAAAAACAATAAAAATAAATCTTTAAAAAAGAATAGTGGTTACCAGGGACCGAGGCTTGGAGGTTGGGAAAATGTTAAGGTTACAAGCTTGCAACCTAGAGATCTAACACATAGTACAGTGATTAGAGATGATAATATGTATGATAAACTTCAAAATCACTGAGATAGGTCTTAATTTGTTCCCACTCCAAAAAAGAAATTATATTTACGCAAGATGATAGAAATGTTAGCTAACATAACAGAGGTAATCACAGTGCAATACATAAATGTATCAATCAATATATTGTATACCTTAAAATTTCACAATACTCTACATGACTTATATCTCAATAAAGTATTTCAACATGTGGTATTAGTCAAATTAGTTCAGTAGCTACATGTGGGTAGTAGCTAGCACATCACACAGTGCAGGGCTTAGATACTTGAGTTTTCTCCAGTCCTCTGCATACTTACAGGTCTTTGAAATTTTCCATAAACTGTTAACTCTGGCTATAATTCTCTCTCTCTCTTTTCACATCCACTGCCTCACTGTAGTCACTATCCCTCCATTATTGTGCCCTTCCCGCCTCACCTCTTCCAAATTACATGTCTCTTTCAAAAATTCCCAGAACATCCTAAGCTTTCCTCAACAAAAAGCATATGGACTGTTTGAAGTTTGTTTTTGTTTTTTAACTTGTGTTACAAATACCTTAAAATGTCCACCAATTAGCAAAATATTTGACACATAGTAAATGAAATGGACACTAATGGTTGCCTGCCCAGCTATAACTCTGGCCTTACTTAACCTCATATGGCCCATGTGACCCAGAAGATGTGGAGTGCATTTCACCTCATGGGTGGGATTCTAAGATCAAACCAATCAGTACAAGATGGTATCCTGGGGGTGGTTATTGGTCTGGGATGGACATGTGACCTAAGTCGGTCCAATCAGGCAGACAGGAAAGAAATCCCAGGACTAAGGCAAGGCTTTTGCTTTGTCCCTGTAGTGTGTGATCAAAAAAGTGTGCTGCCCCTGTGCAGCTGGTAGTAGGAAGAGCCCTCCAACAGAGAAAAGAGAAAGAACTTGGGGCTGCTAAGTAGCCCAGCTTTGAAGTCTGTGCTGACTCTAGATTTCAGGGTTTATGAGGTAATAAATCTAATTTTTAAAGCCAGTTTGAACAAGTCTTTTATTACCTGCATCCCAAAGTATGTAATTGATCCTGTTATGGTTAATGAATTGTTTTATTATGTAACAGATATTGTTCTAGACATTTTACAAATACTATCTCTTCTCCAAAAACCCCATATAATCTTGATATTGTTTTTAGTATTATTTAAATTTTTATTGATTGATTGATTGATTGATTGATTGATTGATTGATTGTTTTTGACAGAGAGAGGGAGAGAGAGAGATACAGAAACAGAGAGAACCGAACTGGGGGCACTCCCCAGTTCAGCACATGGGTCCACACAGTCCGGGGCCGGGATTCGATCCTCGGTCCCCGGCGCTGCAAAGTAAGCACTTAATCCACTGAGCCATCCCGGCTTCCCCATGTTTTTAGTATTATTAAATTTTACTTCTATGTCTTGTTGAAAATCATTTTCAGAGATAGGTGCTTCCCATACTAGGACACTTTCTTTCCATCACCCCTGAGGTGGGAAGCCTTCTCAGTATGTGTTCCCTGGGACTTTAGATTGCTAGAGATCAGGGGCTATGGGGTGTTCCCATTTTTCACCTTTCTGCCATAAATGCTTGCTGCTGTTAGGTAGTCCTGTTCAACAACTATATACAAATATAAGGTTGTAAATCATTGGTCTCTTAATTCTTTACACCATCAAGCCAACCAAATGTGAGAGAAAGGGCTGCACATGACCCCAAGAGAATCGACCTTGACTAGATGGAATTCGGGGTTGTGTTTCTTAGGGAGAAAATGGGAGAAGAGAGTGTTCTATAAGTGAGAAAAAACTGAGACAAACATTTGATGAGCCGTGGCAAAGAACAAGCTAAGTATGCGCAGAATCTCTTTTTACTTTATTCTCCCTGGGCTCCTCATTTACAGTGAGGTTGGGGACTATATGACTAAATCTAACCAGAAGAACGTGACTATGTGTAATATAAGCCATTTCAGGTCTGGTCCTTGTAATGATCCTGTGTGGCAATCTATGTTCTTCCATGAAGGTCTGCGAAATCCCCAGGTTACTGCTCAGAAAGCTCAGCCTCCAATACTGAAACATAAACCAGAAAGGAGGTTTATTACTCTAAGATGCTAAGATTTTTATGTTGCTTTCTTATAGCAGCTAGCGCTACTTATGCTGACTAAAACATCACTCAATAAATGTTTGCTGAATGAGTGATTTGAGTTTGTATACGATATCTTTTCACTAAATGGTATGTCCATAGTAACTTCTGCCAAAACAAAAATATGAAATATAAAACAAATAAAATTCAGGACTGCACATTCCACAAGAGCCTATAACATCTGTGTCTAAAATATTCACTACTAAATGCTCTCAGCACATGCCTGCTACAAAAGTATGTGTTTCATAAATATTTATTGCCATTTTTCCTAAAAGGGAGCTGTGAGTTTAGTAAATGCTAAGTTTCTTAGACTGCTTTTTAGGCCTGATTTTAGGTGGAGCCACATATTTTCTTGAATTATAGCCAATTTTCTTTTTGCCTTTACATTTTTCATTGTTTTCCAACCTATATCTATTACTGTAGGCAGAAAGCACTAGCCATGACAAGAAGGGGTGGGGCAGGAGGTGGGAGAGGAGAAGGAGGAAGTGCAGGACACAAAAGGAGATGAGATCGTTCTTAACACAAGGTACAGCCCCAGCTAATTGTAATATTAATAGATTATATTATAATACTGTTAGCATTGGGGCAGGGAAAAATATCCACCCCCTGTGTTGCCATGACATTTCCTATAAGGGCCAAGTAAAAACAAATGCTTTCCACCTCCCCACAATGGAAAGAATGATCAGCAAAGACCCACCCTGGGAACTCCTGCCTTATCAGCCCTGAATGTTTCACACCCTCATTCAAATATAATCCTAATTTTTTTGTTCTTTGGTGCAGCTACCCTGTTTCCTGGCCTGTCCACACCCATTATTCTGGGAGTGTGTTCTTTTTCTTATTTGTACTGCTGGAATGTCATCCTGTGATAATATAAGAACCTGTTCTCCAGAAACATATCCATTATTCATCATTTCATTAAAATCAGAAAAAAATACACATTAATTTTAAGAAATTATAGATCAATGTTGTACAGAAGCAAATACATGACAGTAAGATTTTTAAATAGCAAATACTACAGAAACCAAGAAATGCATTCAGAAGCATTCGTTATGACAACGGTCTTTATGAAAACAAAATCTGTCAGGAAGCAATTCAAGCAAATAGTAACATAAGACACACAGGAAAAAATCAGCATCAAGTTTCTATTTTCTGTCTTACTTTGTAACAAAAATAGAATGTTGTAGGTTATTTAAACTTCTGGAAAATTAGTTTCTATCACTTGGATGCAGAGCACATAATTTAATACCTTGATCCTTAATATACTAATGTAGAATACACCGTGCCTTTTGACCAAAAACAGGAATTAAGAAAGTTTACAGAGGCTATTTTGAGATGTGGAGAGGTAATCGGAAATGATGAACAAGGGGAGCTAAAAACCCAAGAATGAGAGATTCTGGTAGATTAGACTCATGTGCTTTGATTTAGCTTCTTGTTCAGCCACTTAGCACTTTATTCCCTAAGGAGTATTTATCTTTATGTTTTGTGGGAAGCGTATATATTGCATATAGGAATTGATTAATTTAATGCTTCAGTGTCCTACCTAATCAGATTATAAATCACTATCTTAGATGGTATCTCTTATAATCATGACATCCCTAAAAGGTAAATTTGTAAATTAGGTTATTGATTAAATGTGGGGAGGGTGAGATATAAGATCATCGAGATGGACTGCCAGAGTTTGGCATGAGCAATTGGGCAGCTAATGGCATCATTTATTGTGGCAATCCACACATTCTAATGTGTATAGGGATCACCTGGAGAGCTTTTACCTCTTTCAATTCCCTGGCTCACTCCCTAAAATTATGGCTTAGTAGATTTATAGGAAGGAGTCCAAAAATTAGAATTTTTAAAAAAAGAACCCCTAGATGATTCTGGTGCAGATGGATTGAGGACCAGCTTTTGAGGTATTTATAAATAGGAGGCACTCTAAAAGAGAAACAGATTGGGGGAAATGTCCTAAGTTTTAGGGTCATAGGAGAATGTCCTGTTGATGTGAATTTGAATACATTTCTTTCTACCTGCCCTGTAATCTAACCCTGGAGAAGAATGAATATTGAGAACTCCATAGCCAGGACATGGAAAGGTCCCCAAACCATTACAATGAGGGTAGCTCTAGGAATCCAGGAGCCATGTAGGCTCAGACAAAAAAAGTTCGCCACCAAAAAAAAAAAGTCACCACCAAAAAGCTGTATTTCTAAACCCAGGGATGGGAGGTGGTAGATGGATTAAACAGTGAAAAATAAGGTAAAGGGTCTCAAGTTATGTGAACACTGTCAATATTCATTTGCAATCCAGACATTTTAATGTCTTCTCTGTGTACTTTATAGTATTTTTTTTTTCATTAAACTCCTAGCATCATACCATGCTTTCAATAATGACAAACAGCATTATTGGGGAAAGAGGAGGAGAGGGCCACACAGAAAAAAAATACATAGTGGCAAATCACCCTACTAAGATTGCCTAGCAAATAAGGCAAGCAGCTTATAAGACGTATGATCAGGCACTTGAAGCATAGAGAGTAGAACTGAACTCAATTTCAATTAACCTGGCTCCCAAGACAAGGGATAGGTCCTCCAGTAGAAATCAGCTATAGCAGAAGAAAGAACCACATTTTTCACGCTATTATCACTGGTATTAAGAATTCTGAGAAATAAAAGTTAATCCTTCATTTCAACACTTAAAGATGGTATCCTTAAAAGATCTGTAAAATGTCATTTTTTAAAATATTCTTATGGGTGCAAAGAACTTCTTAATTTCCACATAAGTATAACTTTGGCAATTTTCTCAATTTAAGGGTATGCTAGACATGTGTCAAACAGGCATGGTGATCTGGCTCTCTCTTCGGAATTTCTTTTTCTTTGAGAAAAATTGAGAAAATTATGATGTGTTATTAATAGTCACCAAGGAGAATAATTTTGAATAAAATTCAAAGAATATACCTATAATGGCTTCAGACTCAGTAATTTCTTACCAATTTCTCTTTTAATGGCTCAATACAATTCCACTGCTTTGGCATTAAGAGGTTTCATTAACATATTCCTACTTTCATTGAATTCTAAAACTAAAAGATAAGGTTGAATGGTATCTAAGAAAAAAACATCTATCGTATTTTGACTTACCAGCAACTTGGGGCATAATCATGTTCATGTTTAATATATCTCTACACCAAAATTCTATTTTCAAAACTATATGTTTAAGTTGTGATTTCCTATATTAAGTAGGCTAGGTAATGGATTATTCTACTTTTTAAAGTGGCCAAAAAGGAAAAAAAAACAACAACAATGTACATTGTTTCTTAAAAGTGCATGTCAAGTGGAAGGCTCAAATAATAAAAATTAAATGGTTGGAATTTTCACTTACCTTTGAAAGATCAGGAAATTGCTGTTATAATACATTTCAATGGAATAAAATACTCTGACTCATTAAGGAGCAGGTTGCTGTGTTATTTGCTTATAGTATTTGGCATCCGCACACTTTAGTACATAAAATTTTTTATGAAGATGTGTGAACTCTGAGCACAGGTCCATTTTCATAATTTAGTTTCTCTGAAATGAATAAATGGTTAAAGGCAGAAAGCTATTAAAATAAAAGATACAACACCTGTAGAATAAGCATGGATTCCGGAGGATTTCAAGACAGAAGGCGAAACAACACCAAACTACATACAGAGAGGAGCTGCAGAGTTTAAACCGTGAAAGGAGGAGGCTTCAGATAGAAACCAAATGAGCTTGATGCAGGAAGTCCATTGGAAATGCCAGTTAGGAATACAAGGGTTTGGTCAGGGAAGATTATGAAAGTGAATTTTGGACCTGCATGGTTGATATGGACATTGTATCATCAGCCCTTGCTGAGGGGTGTAAAACTGGAGCCCCCTGAATTATACAGATGGCTGTGCTTTACTGCTCATAAGTACATCATCATCTAATCATTAGAAAAAATTAAGCTCTGTGGGAAGCACCATTGTAATCTCGTTGAATTCACAAATTCACCTAAGATGTTATAGTTGAAATAAGACTCAAAGTGTCTATTTCTTTGTATTGAACCACCAACCTAAATAATGGAGTCAAGATTTGAACTCAGGATATGCCGGGATGACTCAGTGGATTGAGTGCTTGTCTTGCAGCCCTGGGGTCTAAAGATCGAATCCCAGCCCCAGCCCTTGCGGACCCATAAGCTGAACTGGGGTGTGCCCCCGGTACAGTTCTCACCAGAGTGAGCTTCCTATGTGGGAGCCCCCTGGTTCAGCTTCTGCCCTGGGAGTGCTTCCCATGTGGGAGGCTGATAGCTCACAGGGGCCCACCTCCCATGTGGGAATGTCCCCAGCTCAGTTCCTGCCCTGTGCAGCCCCATGCCCATCTGTGGAATGAAACTATATAGAAAATAAATGACATGCAACTATGGAGACTGCTCTAGGGCCTCTCCCTTTTCTTTGTTTCTCTCTGTCTCTGTCTCTCCTTCTGTCAAAAACAATAAAAATAAATCTTTAAAGATTTGAATTCAAGTTTGAGTGATAGTGGGGATGGGATCTCTACAATGCAAGCTTCCTGGCATGGGTTACTTCGATTCATCACAAGAGTAAACCCAGAGCAAAGTTTGTGATTATTTACAAAACTATCTACCAGCACTTTTTCTTGCACTTCAGGTTAAGTGTAACACAGAAATTGTTCTTGATTTTTGCTTCATTTTCAATCTTTTAAACTTAATAATGCATACCTATGAGATTCAGGTCAGATAACTTATAAAGTTATTTTTTGAAATGGGAGAAACATGGAGATCTTGGTTCCCCATCCCTTATTACCTTTAAAAGTGCTAAAAATTAAAATTAAAAAATTTAATCTCAAAAAAGTCTGACCACATTCTCTATCCCTTTGTCTATCCCATCTGTTTACACTCTTACTTTGCTCAATTTCCTCTTCAAAATGGTCATAATAATGTCACTAATAATCATATAAACTGTCACAGACACTTATTTTGAGCACATGGTATGGGTCAGAGTGTCAGTCACCTACAAAGTGGGCTGATACATTTTTCCTCCACTGTAGTATATTTTGGTACATTTAACATGTCTGGATGTAACCAGTTCTGTGTAGTCACATGGTCTCTCCCTTCCATCATCCTTGGCCTTGCACACACAGATGCTTACATTTTTCACCCAGTGCAAATCAAAATGGAAGAGTGTTCAGACATTCAGTTCAGAGTGCTGTTATTGAATTCTTAACAGTGGAAAAATGTTCCTCCAATTTTTTTGAAATTTTTGAAAAAGAAGGTGAGGACTTCTTATAAAAGATTATTACAGGTTTTTGAACTTGGGTCCATTATTACAATCACAAGAATAAAAAGCAATCCATGGAGTATCACCGTAAGGGATCACCTCACCTGAAAAAATTCAAAAGGTCAAGTTGACTGTTTTTTGGTCTGAACTCTCTTCCATTTCAATGGGCACTGGGTGAAAAACGTAAGCATCTGTGTGTGCAAAGTCAAGAATTCTGAAGGGGAGATATCATGTGACTACACAGAACCAGTTATATTCAGATATGTCTAATGTAACAAAAAAATATTACAGTGGAGGCAAAATTTATCAGCCTGCCTCCATATGATCACAATAGCCCTGGTTAACAACATGCCCAAAACTCAGTGAACATTTTCTCTTGCAAGTGGGCATTAATCCCAATTTCAACTAAGCTTAAGTGGGCTTCTCTGCTTCAAGCTGTGGGTCTAAGTTTGACTCCTCATTTGGGGTTAGGCTCAGGTCTCCCACGTGTGTCTTCATTCTGGGTCTCAGCCTGAAGAGTCACTAGCTACTCAAGCGCAGCTCTTTGGGAGGTGATGGCAAAAACACAAGAGGGCAAGCAGAATTTTGCAAGCACATTTACAGCCTTTGCTTGAATATCTTCAGCCAAACAGAGTAGAGCTCACACTCAGATCAAGACAAGTACCTCCACCTCTAGAGTGATAAACTGTAAATTCATCCAGCAAATATAGAGAGAAGGAATTGGAAACAATAATGCAATCTACCAGAGAGCAACTATGTAAAGTTATTTCACAATACGCTAATTCTAACAGACTTGCGGAGTTGGAAATAATTTTCCAAAATAATTTTAGTCCCTAAAAGGATATTGACATAGAGAAAGTTTTAGAAAAAGTGAGTTATTAAATAACAAGTGTGAGATGCAATCTTAAGTCTCCCTCATTCCAAAGCTCTTTTGCTCTTGTCTAATTATGCCATACTTGTATCTCAAAACAAAAGGCAGTTATGCAAATATTTCTACTGAACTACACATTTTATGAAACAATTTCTTGTCTATTTTGTTATTGATGTAGCTCTCTGGAACAGATTTGGACCTTTTCAGTATTTATTCTTTGTCCTTCTTTCTGCCATTATCTAAGTACCACTGATTACCTTACTAAGTTAGCTCACTCCAAATTTAACTACACACACCAACCAGTTTTTGCCACTTGTTACTAAGCTGATCCTTAAGTTCTACACAAAAATTAACAAAATGAAGTTTGTTTTCAGAAAAATCAGGTTACTGTTTAGTATATGCATAAATGTAAATTACACTGCTCGGGGAAGCCGGGATAGCTCAGTGGGTTAAGCGCTCACTTTGCAGCGCTGGGGACCAGGGATCAAATCCCGGCCCCGGCCCGTGCGGAACCATATGCTGAACTGGGAGCTCCCCCAGTTTAGTTCTCTCTCTGTCTCTGTCTCTGTATCTCTCTCTCTCCCTGTCAAAAATAAATAAATAAAAAATATATATATATATTAAATTACACTGCTTTACTCCTCAAACTTAAGTTGCTTTTGGTTTTGTTTTAATATATATTAAAGAACTACCACCACGTGTCAGTCCCATTATAGTATCTTAGTTTGCCTGCTAATAGCACAATTTTCTATGTTGTAAATAAGGAAACGGAGTCTTCATACATTAAGCAACATAATCCAATCAAGGTCATATTGAGGTTACCACTCCAGTCTGATGTCTGACAACAACAGTGTACTCAACCTACTACTAATCTACACTCTATACGTTTCATAAATTGCCCCACCCCCACCCCAGGCTCTATGATGCTCGGGCACTACCACAGAACCTCTATAGACACAGATGTGTCCTTCCAGAAAGACATTTCCTGAACAGATGTACTTTTACACAGTGAATGCGAAGGGAAAAGAATAGAAATTAAATTAATGTAAGAGATAATAAGAGGAAGAATAAAAATTATTCAAAGGGAGGGGACATCAAATATATGGTGATGGAAAGAGAGCTGATGCTGGGTGGTGAGCACATAATGCAATGCATGGATAATGTAATGTAGAATCGTACACCAGGAAACTATGTAATTGTTATCAACCAATGTCACCCCAATAAATTTAACAATAAAGAAAAAGAATAACTGGGATCTTAAGACCGAGAGTTCATCAAATGGTATAAGAAGCATTCAAAAATATGATAGAAAATAACATTTTTGAAGTAAAAAAAAAACCACAACAACTGGGGAAGCCGGATGGCTCAGTGGGTTTAAGTATTCACTTTGCAGCCCCAGGGACTAAGAATGAAGTCCAAGCCCCAACCCGTGCAGACCCATAGGCTTAACTGGGGTGTGCTTCCCATTGGCAGACTCCCAGTTCAGTTCTCACCCCTGGCCCCCTCACCCCCATTCGGCCCCTGACTTGAGGGAGCATGCCTCCCATGTGGGAGGCCCCCCGGCCCAGTTTCGGGCCTGCGTGGCCCCTACCCACATGTGTGAAACAAAACCATGTCAAAAACTGATGATGTGCATCTATGGAGACTGCTCTGGGCCCTCCCCCTTCTCTCTGTCTCTCTCTGTATCTTTCTCTCTGTCAAAAACAATAAATCTTTAAAAATAAAAACTGAAGTTCTATATTAAAAGAACAGAGGTTTTAAGAAAATACTGTTTCAGATTAATTGGCACCAGGACACTTATCAGTTCAGTTGTTTAAAGATTATAGAAAGGTTGCATTGCCTAACAAAATTAACATTTTAATGTGACTAATAGCAATGTGGAGTTTGTGAGAGTGTCATTTTTTCCTTTCCTGTCGTTGCAGGGAGCTCATAGTATATAAAATTGAAATCCATAACAAGGAAAAGCACAATAGTTCTGAATTTTTACTATTTCCCCATACCTTTTTTACTTCAACTTAGACATACCTTTTAGAGCCAACTATTTCTTGTGATAAATAAATATTTATCCAAAGTTTAGTAATTCTTTGCTTCATTTTACTTTCTATCCTTTTCATCAGTTGAACTAAAATTAAACTTTAGAAGTATACTTTTAAAATAATACATCTGGGGAAGCGGGATGGCTCAGTGGGTTGGGTGCTCTCTTTGCAGCCCTGGGGACGGAGGATTGAATCCCGGCCCTAGCCCCGGCCCATGTGGACCCATATGCTGAACTGGGGAGTGCCCCCAGTTCAGTTCTCACTGGGTGAAACCCCAGTCCAGTTCCTGCCCTGTGCAGCCTCGTGCCCACCTATTGAACGAAACTATGTGTAAAAATCAATGATGTACAACTATAAAGACTCTTCTGGGCCCTCCCTCTTCTCTCTGTCTCTCTGTCAAAAAAAAACAATAAAAATAAATCTTTTTAAAAATCAATTAATTAATTTAATTTAATAATACATTATATCTTATTATTATAAAATTATTTTTATTTGTTTGGATATAAGCATAGAGAGATGTCAGTATTACATTTCCCTAATTAATTACCTTAGTTTATTTCTGGTTAATTAAATTTGTCCTACTTTTTATTTTTTAATATATTATTAAAATATTGTCTAATATTTTAATGAGCTTGATAATTTTAAGAAAAATAAAAGAATATTATTTTTGAAGAATTTTGTTTACCAACATTGAAAGTGTGCTTTGCAGCCAAGCCCAAAAACTTATGGCACAAACTGAAAGGGAAAGCTATAAACACAAAAGCATTGTATCAAAGAAAGTCATCATGTTCAACTTTCAAATTTGGGGTTGTATATAAGATTGGGTTGAGAAAAAACTTTTACAGAATAGCCAGCTGTTATATAAGAAATTATACATATCTTTGGGAATATACTGGTTCCTTAAAATTGCTAACATGATATCAATTATTAACAGGTTGAAGTTAATATCTTTGTGATGTTATATCTTTGTTTCTTTTATTATCATTTAGTTATTATTTCCACCTTTTAGGTACATATTTTCATCCACTCTGATCCACGACCAGTGTCTCTTCCAGAGATTCATGCTGACAAAGCATAGCTTCCAGTTTCCTTCACAACTTTATGTTTCATAATCCGATAGAGGGGTATATATGTGTATATGCATGTTTTTTAAACAGCCGATGTCAGCTGTTAAGGAAGGAATTGTGTATTTTTAGAAATATTCACCCTCTTAGAATAGAATATGAGATCCTGAGGATCTGCTATTCAGGATATCTAAGGTCATACATGCAATAGGTAAATTGCTCTGTATGGAAAGAACATGAAGTTGATGAAAGGAGAGAAAAAAATGAGAACAAGAAGTGGGGAGTGGGGAGCAACATGGGGAAGCCATGGAACAAAGGGCACTTGTAGGAACAAGAGAACTGTCATTAAACTTCTAGTTGTTTGCCTTTCTGTTAGGTCGATCTTTCCATTTCCTCCAAATCTTTAGTAAAGTTTTCTACACAAACCAATATGTTTTTTGAGTGCTTTTATGGATGTTTATTTTGTTTGCTCAGTTTTGTGAAAATGAAGGAAAAGAGACCAATTTCATACCCAGAGCAATATGAAACAGAATAGGTACAAAGAAAATGTAACAGACAGCTGAACTGAGCTAATTTAGTTCACCAACTAGAGATGACCATGAGAAAATACTCCTCCCCCCCATACACCACCCAACCCCATGCACTCTATGCCTGTGTGGCTGTAAATTTACAAATATACACAGCATGGTAGCAGGCTTTTAATAATAAGATTACTTTTCATGAGGTTGAGAATTACTAAAGAAAAGAAAAAAGTAAAAGAATTCACAAATTCAAACCATATGTGTCACTGAACATCATTAAATTCTGTATATTGGTTTGTAAATAACTAAGGCTGGGAATCTTTAAGAAAGAAAAGAGAATATTTTCAAAGATGGTAGTTAACCAGCTCCATGCTGACGGCTCCGGGAAGGTCAGGGAGCCAAACTCTAACACAAGGAAACTTTACCTAGAAATCAAGCAATCAGGTGATGGCAAAGATGTTTGAATTGGAAAAAAGGAAAGAAGAGGAAACCTGTATCTGTGTCTCTTGTGACCTGGGGTTGGAGCTTGGGAATTGCCTAGGGGCTATCACATGTCTCTGAGATGCCTGTCAGGTAGACAGTGGCATGTCACTCAGACATGTGCATGAACCCTGCCAAGAAAATTTTGCCTTCCAGAGGGTCTCACTAACTCTAGGATTGACTTTTCTTGGTGCTTAAAAAAAAAAATGATAATAAATTAAATAGATTCTTCTTCCCTCCAAAAAATAAATTAGTGGTTGTTTGATTCAAACCCCTGCTTCATATGCACAGGCTTGGTTTGTATGTTTCTGACTGTGAAGATAAAAGGGTCTGCAAGGAACCTCAACCATCTTCACTCAGTGGTCTCCTGTACAATGCAGCAGACAGTGGAGCTGACAATTCTTCTGGCTCTTTATTTCCTACCCAGCTCCCTCAGGCTTGTCTCCCTGGGTCCCTAGGAAATCCCTGTTTTGAATACTTTGAGGCAAACCCCCCTTCTTAGCCAACCAGAACTCATTAGAGAGCCTCAAAGTGTGTATTTGCAGAGAAGATTCTGAAAGGAAGGATATTTTAAAACAGCCAACCTTGGCTATAGTCAGCAATATCCCCAGAATATTTTTGGAGTTGAGGATTCAGCTTTCATTCTTTTAAGATAAACTTTCCCTGGACTTCTCCAGAACATTGCAACTAAAAATGTCTAGGGGTGGGGTCCAGGGATCTGGATCTATAAAAGTTCCCCATATGATTCCAAATATATCCAGATTTGGGAATCATATCTGAGAACATTCTTAGCCATTGACATATAACAATAGTCTTCCTAGGAAAATGTCTCAGGAAATAGCCCAAATCCCCATGGTGATTCTGTAGTGTTGAAGCTCACACAGAAAGAGACTGCTGTCACCTCTGCCCTGATCCAATCAAAGAGAAATTCCCGTAATAACCACTGGGTTTCCCAGTGCAATAAATACATGCTTTAAGTGCTCAATAAGTGAATAAAGTTCATTTTATTATGTGGGTAGAGTCATTTTCAAATTCTTTCTTTATGGTTCTCATAAAAACCCATAAGATAAAATCCTGAGTCATGATCCTTGTGCCCAGAGAGAAAGCTGAGAGAGAAACACACACAGAATATCTTCTTGTCTGGAAGTGCAAGAGATTTGTGTTGGTGCTGGTCAGGATATGCTAATTCATACCATGGCAACAACTCACGAAATCTCAAGGAATCAAAACTGAAACTCTCAGGTAACTGACATCCAAAATGATTGGTAGATGCTGGATAAATAAATGTAAGTAGACTCTCCATTAACTGGAACTCAAGCAACTGGTTGCTTGAGAGTGCCAGTTGTTTGAGATCCAGTTAATGAAGAATCTACTATATATTTTCTGCTTAAGGCCACCACTGATCAGTGGGGACCCTGATTTTCACAGGTACAGAGACCCAAGCTAAGTGATTAACCATCATCTCGAACATTGTCAGCTTTTATCTGAGGAGAAATTCTAGAGACTCTGATACGAGCAATTATCTTATACTTTCAACTAATAGGCTGAACTAGTTGTGCGGCCCTACCTCACAACACAAGGAAGCCAGAATTTGCAATCTTAACAGTATGTTGGAAGAGCAGAGAACCCAAAATATTTGGTAAATGGTACCAATGATAAGCAATTATTATTCAGATCCTTTAAATAATCTGTGCTGTAAATTATGACTCTTGAGTCAGACTAGGCTGAACCAAATATGCCCTTTATGGCTCAGTGGTTTTTCCACAAGTTTCTTAATTGTCTTGAGTCTGAAAGGCCTCATCTATTAAATGAGGATAATAAAACACCAGCCTCCCAGGCTTGTTGTAAAAATTAAATAAGGTAAAAAATGCAAAGCACTTTTCACGCAAAGCACACTGAATGTTTGCAGATGTTGCTTGCAGATGTTGTTAGTATCAAACAGGAGGAAGTGGGTCTTGCATAGCAGATAACATAATGGTTTTTCACAGCAGAAATTGGGTGTGGACATGGAGAATAGTTTGCCAGAGGGAATGAGACACCTAAGTGGGCTGTTCTGGAAATGTCTCAAAATAGCTTCCACAAGAAGTGAAAAACAAACTACCTTTCAGATAATCTAAAAATATTTTCTAAATACCTTTCAGATGCTAAAACTGTCCTGATAAATTTTTTATTCTAGGATGCTATGGTTCTCTTCTAAGTTTCTCATCTTTTTTCATCTTTTTTTATTTACTCTCACTCCTATAACAAATCTCTCAGTGCTTTTATTTCATTAGTATTTACAATCATTGCCTCAATGAAATAATGCCTGAATCTTTGCACTGTGTTTGTTTAGCCTGGACCACCAAAGAAACAGATTCATATTTATCTCTACTCACTCTTTCCAGAAAGAAATGTCCCAGCCTCATCTCTCTACCTCCAATCCTATGCTGAGCCAGGCTAACAGCATGTGCCTGGGTGTTTGAACAAATAAATGAAGGTGGTTGATTATTTTATTAAACTTTTTTTATCCAATCATAAAGAAGATGTGGTACATATGCACAATGGAATATTACTCGGCCCTAAGAAAAGATGAAATATACTGCCATTTGTGACAACATAGAGAGATCTTGAGATTTAGCATCCTAAGCAAAATAAGTCAGATAGAAAAAGTGGAGAACCATATGATTTTACTCATATGTGGGATATATTAATAAAACTGAAAGCAACAAATGAACAAGACAAACAAAAACAAAAACTCATAGACACAGACAACAGTATAGTAGTTACCAGAGGGTAAGAGGGGAAGTGGGGTAGAAGAGGGGTATGTATACATACACATTGTGTGTGTATACATACACATACACATACACACACACGATGTATTATAGAACTGTATGCTTAAAACCTATATAATTTTACTAACCAATTTCACCCTAATATGTTAAATAAAAAATAAAATGACATTAAAAAATAATAAAACATTTTTACATCTAAAAAAGACAAAAAATTATGAATTAAATTAATCATTAGGTTAAGAGAAATTGAGGCACAAAAAATTGACTGATTTGACAGAAAATGCCACTTCTAAGCTGTCACCTGAGGTTTATGTACCATCTACACTATGTCTCTATCCCTCAGTCCACATTCAAGCCAAATTCATCCCCTCTAGCATTGTCAAGTTACTTAACAAGGTCACCAGAACAAAGAGATCACAAAAACTTGATTAACTTCTTGAATTGAACCTTCAATTCAAACCACATGGGTTGCTGATCTATTGCTTGAATTTCTTTTTCTGAAATTGAAGCCCTCCAGGTAAAATAGGATTGAAATCATGATGTTATGACCATCAATCCCCTGGTCTCTGAGAAGTCACTTAAAAATGAGCATTGGACAGCAGCCTACAGAACAGGCACTAGGGGAATGACAAACAATATGAGTCAAAGGCAGAACAGATGGCCGAAACAGCTGTGGCATGACAGCAGCACTCAGAACATAGTGTCACTCTTCTCAGCACAGCCTGCGTCCGCTCCTGTGACTGGCAAAAGGAGCAGATCCAAGTCCACTTCACCTCATAGAAGGTGGTTCAGGTGAGCTGCCCTTACAAAGATTCCTCCTTGACAAAGTTCATTTTCCTAACCACATTAGCTGCCCTGAGGGCTTGTGAATGCAAACTCCAATGTCTCTTCTCATTCTTTCTTCTGCAATATACTAGAGTTAAAATTGGATTCGTCTAATCAGACTTTTCTAAACATCTGGACATGTGGCTTACAGAAGTCCTGGTAACTAGTTTCTCCAATGTAAATTTTTATATTACATTTTTTTTTTGCTATAAAAGTAATATCATACTCTATAAAATTTTAGAATATTTCTATAAGTATAAAAATTAAATTTAAAAATAAATGTTCTTAATAATTTATTTCTCCCTTTTTATCTGCAATTAACACATATAAAGTGTTAAAAAATATTTCAGCCTTAGACAGTCTCAAATATATACCTGTGATTGTTTTCTCTGGTTAGAGTCATAGAAGTGAAACTATTGGATCCAAGAATTTGAATATACTTGAGACTTTTAATATATATTAACAAATTCTACTTTAGAATATTTATTTTAAAATTTATAATCCAAAAGAATATTAACATATATTGAGGTGACTGCCCCTTAACAGCTTTGAATATGAGGTGTATGTTACCTTTATCAATTTGATAGACAACTAATAAAATAACATTACCTGGACTTCTCTATAATTGCTAATTTTTGGACCAATATTTTATTATGCTATTTATTCTGTTTAGTCTTTCCTTAAAATCCCATGTCCTTATGTCTTTCTCTTCCATTAAGTTATCAAAGTCTTGAGATTAGGAGATACATTATTCTTTCTATGTTTACCATAGTTTCTGACTGCATAAAATTAATAAATATTATAAAATGAATGTTTTAGATATAGTTCATCTTAAATAATCAACAGCAGAGTCAGAGCAGGAATTTCTGAATGGCCCTAATATATTTGGATAATACTTCTATGAACATTGCAAAACCTTTTGACAGAGGCACTTTGTTCTCTTAACTTTAAATTAATAAAAATAATCATAGTATTAGTTATAATAAAGAATAGTGGTAAAAGCAAAGCACATAATATGAGTGAAAATTATCTGGAAGAAAGTCACAATATCATATAGATGTGATAACTGTATTTAAAACATAATGTTAATAATTGACAGCATCCATTAATGAAAGACTATATAAAGATATTATTTTTAATTTCCAAGTTTCTTCATCTGCTATCTGTTATACTTTTCCAAATCCTAGAGTCTCCAATATTTGTTCCTGTTGAGCAATGAAGTTTGTAAAAGGGGGAAAAAATGCAACTGCTTCTATGTGGATGTTTGTGCTTTGTTATTATTCATTCCATAAAAAAATGTAATGCAATTTCCAATAATAAACCAAAATAATGAAAGCAGAATAAAAAATAAAGTCCAAAGAAAATTATAATTTGAAAGATAAAATGAAGCCAAGGTTATATAAAGACATGCATACCAGAAAGATATCCACAATTATTAAAACTGGGTTACTTTGAGCTTGAACTTGAATTAAGAACTTTGTGAGAGACTATAAGGAAAGAGAAAAACCTAATTAATTACAAATTTTAAATCCCCAAAAAATGTTTCTTAGGAAAAGTAGCTGGTTTCTGTCTCCTCTGCCAACCCTTACCTCAACTATAGCATTTAAGTCTATGAAAAATTTTTATCCAGGAGCCTGGTGCAAATATGAAATTGTAGGTGAAGTTATAGATAATATCTTTAATATCCAATTTACTTTAAAATTAGCAATTTTTATATGGCAATGCAATTCAACTTAAGCAAATAAGGCAAAGAACAATTTCATGATTATAATTTATTAGGAGCTAAGAAATGTAGTCTAAGTCAGGAGTCCCCAACTCCTGGGCCATGGACTGGTATGAACACATGGCCTGTTAGAAACTGGGGCACACAGCAGGACATGTGAGTGGCAGGCGAGAAGCGAAGCTTCACCTGTATTTACAGCCACTCCCTATTGTTCGAATTACTGACTGAGCTCCGCCTCCTGTCAGAACAGCAGCAGCATTAGATTCTCATAGGAGCTCCAACACTATTGTGACCTGTGCATGTGATGGACCTAGGGTATCATGCTCCTTATGAGAGTCTAATGCTTGATGATCTGAGGTGGAGATGAGGCGGTGATGCTAGCCCTGAGAAGCAGCTGCAAATACAGATTAATATTAGCAGAGGAGTTTGACTGCACAGAGACCATAATAAATCAATTGCTTGCAGACTCATATCAAAACCCTACCAGTGAGTGGCAAGAGACAATTAAGCTGCACCTGGTGTTTGAATCAACCCCAAACCATGCCACCCCCACTGGTCCATGAAAAAAAATGTCTTCCACAAAACGGGTCCCTGGTGCCAAAAAGTTTTGGGGACCACTGGTCTAAGTAACCAAATTTCCAACAAATTGGTTTGGTTTGAGAGTAAAATTTAGATGAGGCATCTTTCATAATCCCCTGGGCTTTTACTCCTCAAACTTCCAACGAGAAGAGCTGGGTGGGCACCAGGAATCCGGTTTTGAAAAGCTCTCTGAGGAAACCTGGTGTAGCCTCTACCTGAGAGCCACAGCCTTTTAGAAATGGATGGATTGCCTATCCTTAAGGAATTTTTGATGACTATAATCTTACAAAATTATAATTCATGTTTTCTATATCAGTCCAATATCTTCCAAGAACATCACTATTATTTTTTTATTGTTGTTAAATTTATTAGGGTTACATTGGTTGGTAAAAATTACATAGGTTGCAAGTGTGTGTAAGTGTAATTAAACTTTTTACTTACTGATGAGTTAACGTTTAAGTTTCTGGGAATTCAGAAAGTTGTAAAATCCTGGTTTGGCATATATTTCCTGACAGCAATTTAATAAACCAAAAGTAGAATAAAGTTTGTAGCTATCTTCATTTCTAGTCCCATTTTATTTTCCAAACCATTTACAAACATCACCTCATCAATTTCAAAAATTAATTCCTCTCATTCTCTTTTCCACATATGAAAAACTACTACAACCTTTTTTTTTTTGTAATCTCCTTAATCATACACACAGATGTTGAGAATAACAACACTGGCTATAAATATAGGGTTAACTCCATCCACTAGCAAGTAAAAATATTTCTTCTCAAATTATGCTGGAGGAAATTAAATGTGTACAGACAGTGTATCAAAATAATGGAGTACTTTCTAATACACATTTTTATTTGTGATTATTTAAAAATATAAAATCCTGGCTTCAGACTCCAAGATATCCATAAAAAAATATTTTTTTATAAACGCAATAGTAACAGTTCATCGAGGGGCTGGGGTATGTGTCTAGTTGAACTTGAACTTCCACAATTTGTAAGATCTCATGTATCTAGGTTCAGGCTGGAGCCACAACTATGAATGGTAGTTTCTTATTTCCTTGGTCATTGTCACCAAACTCCAAGAACCCTAAGACATCCTAACCCTAAGAAAACCAAGGTCCCCTCAACTGTGTTAATGAGATATTTGAGTCTTCATACTCTCCTCTCTTGCTGTTATCTCTCTTCTAAATTCTGGTTTGTGGTCTCTTATTCTCTCTTTAAACACCCTCCAAGGCCCATTCTTGATATAAAAAAAAAAAAAAGAATTTCATTTAAAAGATATTTCATATATATTAATTTCTTTAAATTATGCAAACAAGTATTAAGGGCTCTTACAGGGATATTTTACATTTAAATTATGGCCAGTGTCTCTGCTTGGCTACAAATTACATAAGAACACTCAAAGTGATGTACATGGTGCCTGCATTTCAGGAAGGAGAGGAATTTCGGAAAACAGAGAGCTCCTCTCAAAACCTCAGAACAAACATCATAGCAGCGGGTATAGGTCCACCCTATCAGAAGAAGGGCCTTTACCATAAAGAACATTTTCTGTGATCCACATATAGATAAAATGGGTTCATAAAGTTTTACTGCTTCTATATCATTGTTGGACGTAGCAAAACACATTCTCTTTCTCCCCAAATGCCTCTTAGTAAGCCATTGTAAGTATTTAGGAGCTTAGTTTTCCTTTCCTTTAGACCATCTGTTAGGAAGGTAGTGTAGGCAGCATGGATTTGCAGAATGTGTTCTAGCGTTAGCTCTGCCGCAGTCTAGCCATCTGACCCTGGACCACCTAGTTTTCCAGTGGCTTTTCTACTTTGTAGCACAGTCAGACTAGTGGCTATAGGTATTCATGTCAAAGTGAGAAACACTGGTAATAGAAACACCTTTGGGGAAAAGCCGAAAATTAAAAAGGACAGAAAAGAATGGCCCATCTGGAAAAGAGTTGGCTCAAAAACAAACTCTGTATAAATGTGTCTCTGTATGCAGGGAGAGAGGATGGAAAGATTGACACAAGGGATACAAATTTTTGGAAGAACATGATAAAATGATTCAATTCATTAAAATGTATTATGCTCCAAATCTTTCAGATATTATGCTGGGTGTTTCATTCAAATGAGGAAGAAAAATATATATATAATTAATTGTGTTGAATGATAAATGACATAGTTGACATATAAGCAGAAAGCAAGTGAAGGGCAGAAGTGGGAACAATTTATTTTGCTGGAAGATAGTTTTAGGTGTTGGGAAAGCTCAGCAAGGATCCTTGAAGGAGGTGATGTGTGGTAGACCTTGAGCAGAGTTTTGATAGATAAAAATGGTGTGAAAGGCAATGACCAGGCATTCCACAAAGAAAGAAATCAGAAGCTCCGGGTGAGGCAGAGGTGCATTAGTCTTATAGGCACATAGATCAGTGGTTTTCCACCGAATGATAGCATCTTCCCAGATAACGTTCAGCAATGTCTAGAGACATTTTTGTTGTCACCATTGGGTGGAGGGGAGAAGGGAGACCAAGAATGCTACTGGCATTTACTGGGAAGAAGCAAAGGCTAGTGCTAACCGTCTTATAATACACAAGACAGTCTCCCACAACAAAGAATTATCCAGGAAGATCCAAGATGGCGGCGTGAGAGGAGAACGCCAATAACTGCCTGGGAAGGGCCTTGTGAACAGAGGGGAATCCACAGGGGAAACCCTGAGAAGAAACCTCAACTAAGAGAACCACACAACGCAGAACAACACACAAAGGTTAGAGAAAAAAGGGGAGAGCGGGAGAGGGAAAGGGAAGCAGCGGTTCGGGGACAGAGACTTGGAGCGCGGCCCGGGGCTGGCAAAAACAAAGGGGGATTGGGGGACTATGGTCAAAGTGGAGCTGGATCGAGGGCGGGCTGGAAGCCGAGACCTAGGGAGCGTGGAAGCCCCACAAGACTGTGGACAATTTAACATCCGAACTCAAGGGACAGCACACAGTGCCCTAATCAGATCACAGAGCCTAAAGTGGAACAGGGACTGTGGAGCAGGGC
>PVKE010016279.1:0-32202 GCA_004027555.1 Craseonycteris thonglongyai
TTTAGAGATGTTAGGCAAAGAATAATTAATTTCCAGAAAATTTTTGTAAGATGAGATCTGGGATTTGTACAATTGAATGAGCAAGGCATTTACTTATTATAGGTGAAATGATGAAAAATTACCAGGAGTAATTTAGTATACCATAGATAGTCAGTAAGCACAAAATAATGAACATGTAGAAAGTGGGTGAGGAGAAATGTCATAAGTAATCCTAATCAAAATTGACCTTATTTAACTTCTGTTTTCTCCTTTTTTACATTTCTAGCCTTCCCCTTCCCCCCAAAAACTAAGTATTAATGATTTATTAAATTATCTGTAGAGCCTTGAAGTTTGTAAAAATACTAATTTCTTGGTCTTTCATGTCTTTCATTACATGTCTTCAGATATTTATATATACCGTTTACTTTTCAATATTATTTACATCAATGTGTTTTTCTATTTACCCAGTCAGTATATCTAGCTAAACTTTATTAAGCCACTTCAAGTTAGGTATTCTGTTAGTATTGGGGACACAAATATAAAAGAGATTCCTGTTATGTATATAATCTCTTTAATTATGATATTGCAGAATCTATAAAATTTCATGTGATGGGATAATTGGGAAATATTTATGCAAATTTCACATATGTATGAAGCCTGGAAGAAAACAGAGTTTATTCTGATTTAAGCCTTTTTTTTTATAGGGGAGGAAATGTAGCTCCACAGTTATTAAATTATTTTTCCTTATAGATATTAATTAATCTCTGTTTTTCTCAAAATTTGATCATGTGTTTCCATGAATCATGTTTCTTGATACATTTAAATATGCCTGGTTTTGTTTTATTCCTATTAATGTAAGAATCATGCATTTCCAGTTACTAAACAATCATAGGCTATTTTGTGTATCTGAGGTAAACCTTTACAATATCAAAGAATAAGGCAAAGTTTTATCATTTTAAATCAATATAATTTCTATTTTAATAACTACTAATAGTAGTAGCAGCTGATTAAATTGTATTAGATTAGGTTAAGTTGTGTTTCCTAACTGAATAAGTGTACAGCATACTGTGTTTAAAAATTAATAATGTCAGGCATACAAATGAAAGTTTATGTGGAAGAGTTAACCCCTCACTGTTATGAGGAAGGTCTTACTAAAATTTCTCTCCTAACAGCTTACTAACCAGTTTGTGGAAAACCACGCTATTAGTAACCAGTCTTTTCAAATGGAGTGACTTGTTCGAATGCAAGAGAGGTGTAGCCTACATGCTTTATTCTTTTAATATCTAATGTGAGTTAATTTGTGAGATTGTTTTCCCAAGACACCAGTCTAAGAGATGTGTCTTGAGGGAAAATAAGCTTAACCAACAGGTAAGTTGTAATGAGGAAGATAGAGAGGTGGGTTGCAATTCAGGGAAAATCCAAGGAATAAACTAGAGGACTTAAGTAGCCACATGCATAATGAGGATAGCAATCTGTTCTTACCGTATTTTCCGGCGTATAAGACGACCGGGCGTATAAGACGACCCCCTAATTTTACAGTTAATACATAGGTTTAGGCCTATATTCGCTGTATAAGACTACAGCCTTGGAAGTGGGGGGTAGTCTTATACAGCGAATATAGGCCTAAACCTATGTTTTAACTGTAAAATTAGGGGGTCGTCTTATACGCCCGGTCGTCTTATACGCCGGAAAATACGGGTACTTCCATTAACAGCTTTATCAAATTATATTGCAATTGTGTTTCTACCTAGGTTGTAAACTTCTCCATGTCAGAGAAGGCCTAGTTCATCTTATCAATAGTACTCAATATAGTTCCTAACAAATAATTAAGATTCAGTAAATATTTATTGAATGAATGAAGGAGAAACGGGGAATCTAGGAAATCAGGTTTATTACAAGGAAGAAAAAGAGAAAGTCTGAAGACAAACACTACCAGGTCCATATTTTCGCCTTGGCCAACTTTGCCTTTTGTCAGCTGTAGCCCTCTGATTTAGTCCTGCTGGGAGTAGAGAGCTACAGAAAACTTTCTGTGTACTACAAATTAGACTGTGTGGCATAGTTGGGAAATTGGAAGCAGATATCAAATATGAATGGCTAGTTTTCTTTAAAAATAATGTAATATAATATGTTCACCTCCAAACTACTTACCATTTAATATTTGATTCAGAAAGGAGATAGGACTTGGAATCATCATTAAAATTCTAACTGAACTTGCATGATTGAACTAGCATTGCTTGGAAGCAGCGTTTAGTAATATTTTGATTGAAAAGAATGTTTGTTTTATGTTAGTATAATATTTTTTCTTCTCTGTGTAATGTAAATATCAGGAAGAAGAGAAAGGAAAGGGAAAAAGTATGAAATTTGGAGATAGTACAAAGAAATGAAGTGAGAAGAAAAATTAAACACTATTCTTTTTTAATATATTTTTATTTTTGACAGAGAGAGAGAGACAGAGACAGAGACAGAGAGAGAACTGAACTGGGCAAGCTCCCAGTTCAGCATATGGTTCCACACGGGCCGGGGCCGGGATTCGATCCCCGGTCCCCGGCACTGCAAAGTGAGTGCTTAACCCACTGAGCCATCCTGGCTTCCCCAGAAAAATTAAAAAGGAAAGAAGTACAAAGAGAAAAGGGTTGTTGAAAATGCCACATTGTAAAAGTTTACCCAGGTTTGGGTTTGTTTGTGAGAAGTATTTTCTACCATCAGATAAAAGGTATTTTTTCTTTCTTTTCTATATATATGTTCTGTCCAATGGTGTGAAAGATAAATACCTAGTAAAGTTTACTTATTGTGAACAACTAGGTGCTTTAAATTTCTCCTTTCAATAGAAACAAACCATTTGAAAGTCAATATAGGTTTAAAGAAATATTGTAGAATACATATCAGTATTCTTTTTTCATTGTTGTATTGACTTAGCCAAAGGACTAAGGTTATCTGAGAAATTCTTAAGATCTCTGTTTTTATATAGGATTATGGTCATGTTAAAATTTTGTTATTAAGATGAAGGCAGGGAAGCCGGGATGGCTCAGTGGGTTTAGCACTCACTTTGCAGCGCCGGGGACCGAGGATTGAATCCCGGCCCCGGCCCGTGCAGACCCGCATGCTAAACTGGGGAGCTCCCCCAGTTCAGTTCTCTCTCTGTCTCTGTATCTCTCTCTCTCTCTCTCTCTCTGTCAAAAACAATAATAAATAAATAAATAAACATAAATAAATAAATAACCATATGTGTTAAAAAAAAAAAGAAAAGAAGAAAAGATGAAGGCAAAGGTCTTCAATAATTTTCAGGCAACCCATTCTATTACTTTGGCTCTCTGCAAATTTTGAGTCTCTACTGTCATGAGAACTTGAGGGTTGAATATGTTCATGGGTTTGGTCTCTACTTGGCCAGCAAGGATACTAAACTTTGTGCTATTTCCTAGTAGCTAAAATTAAAACAACATAGGTCAACTGCCTTGAAAACGTGTACATTATATCCTGAAAAGAGTGTGAAGGGATATATCTATTACCATTATTTCAAATGACTAAAATCATGCCTTACCTATAATCTCTGTATGCAGTATTGACCACGCCATTATATGGAAGTATTCTCTGATCTTCTTATAAATTTACTTGCTCTCTCCTTTTTCCTCTTTCAGGAAGCAGGGTAGATAGATTTCATTAGAAGATAGCTAATTTGGGTTATTTGGTAAGAATTGACAGTAGCTTTCAGAAACAAGTTTCTGTGTAGTGTCATATGCCCCAGGGTTTGTGTTTCATTTCTTTTTTCAATTTTATACATGAATAAAGGAAATACAAAAACACAAGAGGGTCTTTCATTTGCCACAGTCCTCTTTCTTGGGTACTATTTCTTTCTTTGTTCAGATATGAAGATTTTGTGTATTCTTCTCACACAGAAGACAGCCAGTTTTTCTTTTGCTCTGTTTTAAAGGGCATACTTTTTCTTGAACTGAAGGACATCTTTATAATATAATTTTGAAGTGAGAGTTTATTTACTTACCATTTTTTATGAAAGATTTCTTCAAATTTTTGGCAAGAGGTAATTGGCTGTAATTATTAACTGGTCACATTTATCTCTCTTCATTTCAAGGATTTCCTTGATACTGAAATTTCTGTTTAAGGAATTTGAAGAATGTTCAATTATATGCAACCCATGCAACATATTTACTTAACCCTCTTCTATCCTGCCAGCTATTTCTTTCCAAATGTTAAACGGGGTTGCTAAAACTGTGTGTGTGTGTGTGTGTGTGTGTGTGTGTGTGCGTGTGTGCGCGCGCTGTTAAGAGGAGAAGCATAAACAGAGGGACAGTGTGCAGTCTTTGCATTCGAGCCAGTCGGCCCATTTCTAGAGACGGATTTTATTCTGAAAAATTTGTTCTTAATTCTCCACTTCTAAATTAATGTATTTTAAAAAGTTTTATGCAATGTGTTTGAAATATTTAAATAGAAATTTCCACTCTTTTGGTTTACTTTTTGTTGTAATCAATTGAATAATGAATTAATATCTTTATATCATTTATATAACCCCAAATATTTTGTGAAATGAAAATCTAAACATTTTTCATTGTTATCACAGAAATTATATCCATGTTTGAAAGCCAAAAATATTCATATCTGAATGGATATCACTATTTCCAGCTTGGAGTGGACATTATTTTTAAATAAATATTTGTAAAAACTGAGATTTATTGCAACATCTCTTATGCCAGATACTTATCATGTCTCACATAATGCTCTAAACATCTATTTGTATTGATATAATTAACCTCAGTTCATAGAAGATGCAATTGAGGCTCAGAGAGGAGGTAACCTAAGGTGATTCACGTCCTAACTACAAATCTCTGTTCATCTTTCTCCACCTGCACTGCTGCCCTCTTAGTAGAGGTTACCATGATCCCCAGCCTGGATCCCTAGATTAGCCTCCTAACTCGTCTCTTTGATATCTGCCTCGCTGCCTCCAGTCCATCCCTTATGAGAAGCAGAGTTATTCTTGGATTATGTCTTAAATCAGCGGCTTCCAGTTTCAATTACAGTAGATACTGTAAGACCTGTCTCAACATTCTCTTTACATCTCAAATCGACTTTCCTTTTAATTTGCATTTTGGTCACATGATGTTCTTTTTGTTCCTAGTCGATGTCAAGTGCTTTTCGTCTTTAGAGCATTCATACATGCTGGTCCCTGACCTAGCTTTCTGCGTCCTCAGAAGCTTCTCATCCTAGAAGTCTCAAATAAAATACCAGTTCTTAAAATAGTCACCTTCTCCCCTTTGCCTGAATCTTTGTTGGTTAAGAGGACCTTTGAAAGTTGTAATTATTTTGTTTGTTTTTCTATTCTTTCCCCACAGTACAATGAAATCTCTATGAAGAAATATTCTATTTGTTACTCTTCTCCAGTGTCCAGCACTGTAAGCCCTCAGTAAATATTTGCTGGATGACTGAATGACTAAATGATGAAATAAATACTTCCTTCACTTTAATTTGTTTTCATAGTAATTAGATGTACTCATAAAATTTATCCACTTGGCAATGTATATTTTATTTTTTAACACTGGGTATTTTTGTTGCCTTTAGTAGAGTTTATAATATGTGAAATGATGGTACTTCTTTTATTTCCTTTGAATATGTTCCTTGCTTAGAACATGTCAACTTCCAGCTTGGCCAACCCTAAATATTTTATGGATTTATATTTTAGCACAGTGTCTTAAGAATCATAAAATCATAGAGCTGAAGGACACCTTAAATTCCATCCATGCCCATTACCCTCCTTGACCCTGAGCCTCCTCTCCACCAGCTCTCCACCAAGTGGTCATGGAGACTGTGCTTGGACATCACCAGGCTCACAAACTAAGTACCTTTCCAGGAAACCCATCTAATTCTTAGTATGTTTTTTACTTATCTCTAAAATTATTATTTATTTATTTACTTTTTTTTTTTTCCTAAGAGAAAGAGAGAGAGAGAGAAATGGGAAGGGCCCAGAGTAGTCTCCATACTTGCACATCATTAGCTGTGACATAGTTTCATTCCACACAGGTGGATGTGGAGCCCTGCAGGGTGGGAACCAAACCCAGGACCTCCTTCATAGGGGTGAGAACCTTTGCTATCGAACAGTTCCAGTGGTTTCCAGTTGTGCTGCAGTTCAGCATATGCATTTGCGCAGGCCGGGGTCGGGAATCAAACCCCGGACCTTGTGATTTTGAGGCAAGTGCTCAGCCACTGAGCTATCCTGGCATCTCTTCTTAATGTGTTTTAATAGCCTGATATTTCCATTTAGACTTTTAGGTTAATCATTCCAAGATCTCCTGTTTATTGAATTTTTACTATTTATGCCCTTAGATTCATTTGAAATCTTTTTAATTTAACCTAACTGGTTTTTAAAATTATTTTTATCATTATTATTATTTTTTTATTTACAAACTCAGTTAAGGTAACTATTTTCCCTGAATTAATACAGCACTATCAGAACAATTTGTTCTTTAGCTCTGTCGTTTATATTGATAGTGAACATTATGATGAGAGTAGAGGTATTTGGAATTTTTCTGCAAAATATTTTCATCCATGACTATTTTCATTTGTCACTGTGCCGGATCCATTTTCTCTGTCAGTTGCTATATTCATATCATAATCAGTTTAATGTTTCAAGTAAAATTCTGAAATAAATTAATTTTCTTCTTGATTCCTCTGAAAAACAGCAATTTTATCAGCAAAATAAAGTGAAATATTGTTTATGACTTCAGCTTCTTTTGGAGATACTTTTTATATAACTTTCATCATTTAATTTACCAAATAATGCATACTAATTTTGAATAATGTGGGGATACAATTTTCTGAAATCAAAAAAGAAAAGCAAGAAAGTTAGATTATTTTAAATAGAGCATACTATTTGTCTTCTGAATGCCATCATACTTTCATCCCCCAGGACTTTACTAACTCACATCTAGCTGAAAGTATATACTTATTCAACACATGCTATGTGTTCTATCACTTACACTTTTTTTTCAACTATATATTCAACCTTTTATTCTGTATCAGCTCTTTCTTAGATTATAAACTTGTTCAAGTATTTGCTCTCTCATCAAATGTACAAAAGTATAGAAGAAACAAAAAAAGAAGAAAGAAAATTATTTATTTGGGAAAGCTGGGATGGCTCAGCGGGTTAAGTGCTTGCTTAGAAGCCCTGAGGACAGAGGATTGAATCCCAGCTCCGGCCCAGCCTGACCCACATGCTGAACTGGGGTGTGCTTCCCGAATGCAGTGAGGCCCCCAGTTCAGTTCAAAAAAAAAAAGAAAGAAAAAAAATTATTTATTATAGAGCTATTTTTATTTTTAATTTTTTTAAATTTATTTTTAATTGTTAAATTTATGGGAGTGACAGGTATACAGTTCTGCAATATATCATCTGTGTGTTGCATTATATGCTCACCACCTAGAGTCAGTTCTCTTTCCATCACCATTAATTGGTGCCCCCTCCCACTTCTCCCCCCTTATCCTCAGGTTACCATGCAACTATTTGTTTATTTATTATTTTTTATTGTTAAATTTAATGGGATGACATTGATTGGTAACAAACCATGCAACTATTGACTGCGTCTATGAGTTTTTTGTTACTCAGTTTTGTTTCTTTGTTACTCAGTTATATTCCACATATAAGTAAAGTCATATGGTTCTTGATTTAAAAAAAATATTTGCTCTGTTACAACTTTTTGAATATTTGCTCTGTTACAACTTTCTTCTCTCTTTTATTCAAAATTTCTGGGAAGAAATTTTACTTCTTCTCTTACCCTCGCCTCAACCCACTGAAAACTTACTTCTGTCCTTAAAATGTAATTTAAATTATTCTCACTGAGATCACAAGTTATAAAATTGTCAAATCCAATAGAATATATTCAGTTTTGAGCTTACTTCATTTCTCAGATTAAAAAAACAACAACACATTTTTGACAACCCCTTTCTTTTGAAAGTCCTCCCATTGGTTTCGTGATAGTTTTGGTTTTCTCCTGACTCTGACCTCTTTTAAGTTTCCTTTTCTTTTTTATTGTTAAATTTATTAGGGTTACATTGGTTAGTAAAAATTATATAGGTCCCAGGTGTACAACTCTACAGTACTTTGTCTGTATGTTACAGTATGTGTTTACCACCCAGAGTTGGCTTTCTTTCCATCACCATATATTTAGCTCCCCCACTCCCGCAACCTCCCTAACCCCTTACTCTCAGGTAAACCCTTAACTATTGACTATGTCCATGAGGTTTTGTTTCTTTGCTGCTTTCAGTTTTATATCCACATATGAGTGAAGTCATATGATTCTTAGCTTTTTCTGTCTGGCTGATTTTGCTTTGCATAATGCTCTCAGTAGCTGACTAGACATACCATTTTAAATGGGACAGAAAACAATGGTACTGTCCCATTTCAAATGGCACATATGGTCAGCCTACTCTCACTGGGCTGTAAGTTCAAGGCTACAGAAGTTTTCAGGCTTTTACTTCTTCCTGCCCCTCTAGGTTTCTTCTCCTGTCTCCCTGCCCCCCTCCTCCTCCCCGTGTAGATCTGTATGTTGGGGTTAAAGCCAGAGCTAGGAAAAATTGTACCTCTATTAGAGGAAATGTATCATCATTACCCCATCGATATTGGAAAAATAACCATGAAAATACTCCGGATAATGAGCAGGTAGAATATAAAGGACACTTCTGTAGATGTAACATTGGACATTTGAAAGGTAGGTAAAAGTGTCCCTGAACATTCTAAATACCGGTATCACAACATTCATCTTGCATATGAATAAACAGTCCTAGATAGGGGAGATAAATATCTAACATAAAGACAAGTTAATGAAGGAATATGGATTAAAATCTAGATTCACTTCTGTGATTTGGTTATCTATTCGATATTAGAAATAACTGATTTCTGTTTGATCCCAGTCTGTGTGATGACAAAAGTGTTTTTTTGTTTATTTTTTTGGTTGGGATTAAATCAGGGCATAAGAGTAAGGGGAGAATCAGGGAAGCACAGTCTAAACAAAATATATATGTAATGTGAATTTCTGCTACTGGAATTTACCCTACATTAAAAAAATTTTAGGTTTATTCTTAAACTGCCCTCCCAAAGATTTACGCTATTTACTCTCCCATCCCCCCATATATGGTGTCTGTTTTATATGGTCACCAACCCTGAATATCATCTAATTTTAAGAAGTTTATCAATCAGGTAATGAAAAATGGTATGTGTGTATATAAGATTGAATATCTTTTCATGTTTCTTGGACATTTCCATGTTTTTTTGATGAATCATGTTTTTATATCCTTTGATCATTTTTATTGGCTTATTTATAATATTTGAATTTTGGTTTTTTTGGGTAAGGTTTTCTTTTGGATTTCATTCAGATATGTTTTTTGATGCTGCATCCTCTCTGTACTATTTTTACATAGTTGTTTCATTTCATATGAAATATACAAAGCACTATATAGCCCTTCACCTGCTTAAAAGTTGTGTAGGTAAACACTTGCTAATGTTCTTCCCACCCCACTTGAATCCAAACTTACTGACTTATCCTCTGAACTTTTGTTTGAGGACTAAAATTTTACTTTATCAGAGCCAGTCAGCCCAGGTACTTAATGTTCTCCTCTTCACCTGATTCCCACATGGTACTTTCTCCTCTTTTAGACAGTGAGGACAAATCTGGTAAAAATCATTGGGTTTTGTTATGACAACATTAGACTATGTGTTAGCAGCTTGGGCTGCTATAAAAAAATACTATAAATGAGTAGCTTATCAACAATAAAAAATTATTTCTCATAGTTCTAGAGGCTGCAGGTCTGAGATCACAGTGCCAGTAGGTCAGTTTCTGGTAAGAACTCTTTCTGGTTGCAAGCAGTTCACTTTTCATTGTGTCCTCACATGAGGGGAAGAGCAAGCTAGTTTGGCTTCATTTTACATGGGCACTGATCACATGCATGAGGACTCTATCCTGATGACCTACCTACATACTTTCCAAAACCCCATCTTTTAATACCATTATATTCGGGGTTAGGATTTCAACAGAAATTCAGTCTGTAACAGTCTGAAACCAGCAAATTAGGCTCTAACTTTGTGCCTGTTCGTGTAACTCATCCTCCCTGCCTCCTCTTTCCTCAGAGGACTGTGTGTGATTTACTTTTCTCTTTCTCTTTACATTCTCCTAAGTGCCTATTTGTTACTAAAGGTAAAGAAAAAACAAAATTGTGAGCATTGACTATTTACCTTTCCCAGCTAAGGAAATTTGGATGCCCCCCCCCCCTTTTTTAATACTCCTCTCATCTTAAGGTTGTCACACTTCTCAGTAAGTATTTCTCCAAATTGGGGGCTATTAGGAAAGCGTTTTTTTATTTCAGGATTTTTTTTCCCATTCAATTAAACAAAAACAATTTATGGTGGGAGAGAATGTTGCATATTAGTTGTGATACCTGTTCTCTCTAATCTTGGCTGCAATTATGGAGGGAAATTGTTTCCCTTCCTTTTATTATTTATCACTAACAGTTTCTTTTTCTGGGAGAAATAGTTTTCATTAGAAGTCTCCAAATTTATGTTATTTTGAAAATAATAAAATACATAATATACATATGTATTTTCATTTTTTTTTAAATTATTATGGAAAGTCTTAAATTTAAGTCTTAAACACAGAAGAGAGAATGACAATAAATTCCACTGTGTACATCACACAACTTCAATAATTATCAGTAAATGGCCAATAAACCACATTCATTCATACTTAATTAATTTGAAGCAAATCCAAAAATGTCATATAATTTCATTCATTAAAAAAATGTCGGTATTTCATGTATAGTTTTTAAAGTTCTCTCTTGGTCCTACCAAGAAGTTTCTAGAGAAGTGCTTTTTGTTGGCTTTCTTTAAATTAGATTACCAATCATCTGTAGCTTATTTTATGACTTTATTTAATCAAAATAATCCAGAAAAGTAGAGGAACACGGAACGGAACATTTGTAGTTTCAAACTGCTTACCTCATTTACATTCTGGTGTCTTGTGTTCTGTTGTCAAAATATGTATGCAAATTAATTCAATTCAATAAGTATTTGTAGAGGTTTTACTGTGAGTCTTAAAGTTTCCTAGGTGCTAAAGATGTTGCAGTGAACCACAAGTGCTGTCATGGATCTTACAGTCTAATTTTACTTGGAGAGGTCGCTCTAAAGTTCAAAGTGTCTGTTTATCAAGAATGTTCCTCAGTATCTTGTGTGTGTGTGTGTGTGTGTGTGTTTACATTTATTTTATTGTTTGAGAGAAGGTGAGAATGAGAAAGAAAGAGAAGAGTGGAGGGCCCACAGCAGTCTCCATAGTTGTACATCATTAGTTACAACATAGTTTCATTCCATACAGGTGGGTGTGGGCCTGAGTGGGGCAGGAACCGAACTGGGGTCAGTTTCACTGCAGTTCAGCATATGGGCCTGAACGGGCCAGGGCTGGGATTTGATCCTCAGACCTCGCATTTGCAAGGCAAGTGCTCAACCTGTTGAACTATCCTGGCATCCCTCTTCTGTGTTTTTGCCTCTGTTTAATTTTTGTTTTTCATTTTGGTATTAAAACATTAGCTTAAGCATCTTGTCAAGGATGCTGGTGAAACAAAACAAAACGTAATAGCTTTTTATTATATGGCTTCACTTATAAACTTATAAAGTTGCTGTCACTTTATAGGTGCCCGAGGAAACAATTTCATCGAAGACCTATTGGCTGTTTTAATGTCATCACACCTTGAAGCTCTTTTATGAGGAACATAACAGGGTAGGAGTAGAGAGAAGTTTAACTGGAGCTATATTTGTTTACCTGCTGTGTGATGAGTCTCAAATGCTGCATACACTATTGTAGGTAGAAATCGTTACTTACTATTTTAATGTAGGTTTGATCAGAATGTGACTAATTATATGAGAGCTATACAAGAAACACAATACAGGATATTTTACATCTGCTAATTAAGATAAGCAGTATGAGGTAAAAGTAAAGTGTGATTTGTGCACAAATAAAGAAACATACTATTTCATTACTATATGTTATGGTTGCTAAAGTTATTTTGGACTGAATTACCAATAAATACCTTCAAGAAAAGCTTGTGGTGTAAATTAATAGTTTAAGATGGCAATTTCATTGCAGTAAGCCAAGAAAAAGACAATAAGCTGTCACAGAGAGATGTGAATGAAACGACCTATTGAAAAACTTGTTGACACTAATGCTTTCACAGGATTACTTTTATATTAAGAATTTAAAAATATTATATTGTTTACTACTCTATTCATATTATCACCAATTTATAATTTCAACAAATATACAGTGAGTAAATATGTTATAGGCATTGTGCTGAAATTTGGAGATACCATGATAGTGAAATGATCTTACAGACTTATTATATATATATATACACACACACACACATACACACATACACACACACACATTTTTACACATATAAGCATGTTAAATATTCACACAAACATACAAATATTTACTTTCAGATAATGCTACTAAATTGTGGTTAGTTTGTGTTGGCAAAAAACACCCAGTTCATTGAGATTTATGTTCCAATGACTATTTTTCAATTTTAAACCTGTTTATACCTAAATTTTTTATTTCTTTTTGTCTTACAGTTTTAATCACAAAATGAATCATTGTTGATTTGTATACATGAAGGTTATTGAGACTTCTTATTTTGTAGGACGTTTATATGCACTAACATTTTCCATTAGTACAATAGATGGAAAGATGCCTCAGTTGCTTGGAATTTATGCCATCAAGGGAAAACAGTAAATACGTTGTGAGTTAAAAATGTCAGATCATTGGGTTAATCTTGTTCTGGCAGAGTATCATTTCCTATCCTTGAAATAAGAAAAAAAATTAAGTTAGAAAGTTTTTAACAAGTTAAAATTAACCAAGGACTATAAAGGAAAACAAATTCAGCAGTATTTTTTTATGGCTTCAATCAAAGTTTAAAACAAAGCAAAAACAGTGAAGATGTGCTATTTTCTTATGTTTTCAAGATGATTCTTTCCATCCTTTGTTCTTTGATCTCTACATGAGCAGAAGCACATAAAGTGGCAATGGGGCCAAGGGTGCTAGATGTCTTGTCACTTGTTAACTATGGCAAATAACACCATTTAGATTGATATATCTTCAAGATGAGTACATGACTTGGACCAGACAAACAAAAAATGATGATGACATTTGTGAAGGTGGCATAACACTGACCAGTAAGAAGCAGGAAACAAACAGAGCTCACCTTAAAAGGCTTAGAATTTGAAAAATTGATTACATGATAAGACTGTTTCAACATAACTACAGTTCTCCCAGCACTTCTTAATGCTTTGGAAGCATTAAAGTAAAATGAAAAGATACCAGGGCAGTCTACTTTAATAGTTTACTGGCTTAAACCCCAATACATAATGTTCTTGTAATAGTGTATGGGTTACTGCAGTGTAGTGGTAGTGAATGTTTTCCAATTTTTGGCTTTTCATATCAGATCTGTGCTTAAAGAACATTTTGTTCTAAGATTATTATGAAAGAGATTGATGTAGTTTAGAAGTTAGTTGCTTGACAATTTTCGTATAGTGTTAACTTTTCTGCTCATCAGATTGTGTGATTTTTATCCTTTGAGCTGAGGTTGAATATAGTTAGTATGGACTTAAGCAGTTTATTCACTTATATTTTACCTACTCTTATAAATGTTTTGTAAGTACTGCCAGAGACAAATAAAAATCTTAATTTTTTCCAATCTTTTTGTTCATTATATTTATTTAGATAGCAGTTTAAATCTGTTCATCTTTTTTTTTTAAGATTTATTTTTATTGTTTTTGACAGAGAGAGAGAGAGAGAGAGAGAGAGAGAGAGAGAGAGAGAGATACAAAGACAAAGACAGAGAGAAGGGGGAGGGCCCAGAACAGTCTCCATGGTTGCACATCATTGGTTTTTCCACATAGTTTCATTCCACAGGTGGGCGGGGCTGCACAGGGCAGGAACTGGGCCGGGGTCTCACCCCGGTGAGAACTGAACAGGGGGCACTCCCCAGTTCAGCATATGGGTCCACACGGGCTGGGGCCGGGATTCAATCCCGGGTCCCCGGGGCTGCAAAGAGCGCTTAACCCCCTGAGCCATCCCGGCTTCCCCTAAATCTGTTTATCTTAACAGAACAATTTGAGATGGATTAATTTTGAACTTAACTAGTTTGTTGATGATTCATTAATGATCTTATTCAAGAATTGTATTTGAAATAAAAAGAGAGTTATAATGCACCAAAAGGAATGATTGTATTTTAAACAAAATAAGGGCTGAGAATTAACCGAGGATTACTGACATGAATTGTGTAATTTGGGGTGCCCTGAGGCACTAAGTACATGGCCTATCTGTTAATTTAGCTTTTCAAGCAGCAAATATTAATGCCATACATACAATAAAAAGAAGCTGCCTATTTAATAGAAATTGAAATGGTCTCAATATTAACATTATATCTATGAAATATTAGAAGATATCTGAATACCTTATTTATTCTTTTAATGTTCAGTGTACCTAGGAATATGTGTTTTATTTAAAAGTTATATTACAAAATTAATGAACTGAGGGTGGAAAGGGAATTTTAAGGAATGTGAAATAAATTTTGGATATGTATACTGACTGCAATTGGAAGATGTTTAAGGAACATTTATATAACAAAGTGGGGTCTCTTTATACTAAAGTCTAGCCATTGAAAAGTGACAGAAAGAGTCATTTTTTATTTTATTTTTTTGACAGAGAGAGAGAGAGAGAGGAGAGATACAGAGATACAGAGACAGAGAGAGAACTGAACTGGGGGAACTCCCCAGTTCAGCACATGGGTCCGCCCACACAGGCCGGGGTTCGATCCTCGGTCCCTGGCGCTGCAAAGTGAGCGCTCAACCCACTGAGCCATCCCGGATTGCAAAGAAAATTCTCACACAGAGAGCTCTGAAGAGGTGGCAGTGAAGCAGTAAAAGGAAAACTTGAGCAAATAAGAAAATGTAGAGAGGAGTTAGAAAGTATTACAGAAGAAATAAAATGCCTCACCCAAAATGGGAACAACAAAAACTCAGGGGATTTCAATGCAGAGTCGTCCAGCTGACAGAAAAAGATTTTAAAATTGTGCAAAAAGCAGACAACATGATTGGAGATGAAGTTTTTGCTTATTTTTGTAAGAGTTGGAGGGCAAGACATTCCTAAGCAACAGAACTCTGCACTAGGATTAATTGCAAGTAAAAAACTGAAAGCCATATATGCCACCTAAATTACCCTGGGTCTCATGTAATACATTGCCTTTAGTGTTATATGACTTATACAAAAAGATATTTTTTTAAATATAAAAATTATATTTTAAAACAGGTATGTGTGTGAGCATGGCTATGCTATGCGTATGGATTATCAAAGGTAATACCAATAATAGTCAATCAACAGAGTCAATATAGTCTTAGTAATTAAAAAAAAATTCTTAAAAGGTTTTGTTAAATCCCATGAAAGTGGTTTCAGTGACAAAGGTTTCAGGTCTTTGCAAATGATAATGAACTTGAAGACATATAATGAGAAATGTAGCAGGTCTAGACAGATTTAGGTAAATAATGACCCAACTAGTTGATTCTGTTGAGTAAAGGAATCCTAAAAGCAGTGCAACAAAGAAATATTTTCTTCTTTCCCTTTTTTTAAAAAAATATTTAATTGTGTTTTTTTTAAGGGTGATAAAAGATGAAATCTTAGCGATTTCATTATACTATACTCATTATATTTTCTCTTCTGCCTTATATGTACATCTATTTTCTTCACATTTATTCATTTTTCCTGTAAGTAAATATATTCTATATGTAATAGGTATGCTCTTTCTATATGTATATGAGTGTGTCTACACACACACACATATATACATATTCTCTTCTGTTTATCATACAGTAAGTTTTTAAAAACATTTATTGAAATAATTGTTTTCGTTGAATTGATTTTACATTACATAATTTTATTACAAATGATAGACTTCCCCTCTGTTAAATGGAGCTTCTTTTGTTACTAGAACGAGGCATATTATTGCTACAGTATAACTTTGTATGGTTGGATGTCCTATTGGTTTTAGAATTCTTAGTTAAATGAAAGTTTTACAGGCTGTTCGATGGAGTAAAGAGCCAAATGTGCACTTTTAACTATGGTCTACATGTGAGCTGATATATAGGCCCACCGCAGTTTTTGCCCAAGATACAAAAGCTGATATATCGGCCCATTGCACTAAAAGGGTTAAAAATATTACTAAATAAAGTTTCTAGGTAATAAAGCTGTTTCGTTTTTTTTCAATGATGTTGTATATTGTGAAAATTTGTTTAAACTTTTTAATATATTGAATAACTTGAGTCATTGTCCAAACATGAATCTCTTTTAAAATAGACATATTTGATGGGGAAGCAGGGATGGCTCAGTGGGTTAAGCGCTCACTTTGCAGCACCGGGGACTGAGAATCAAATCCTGGTCCCGGCCCATGTGGACCCATATGCTGAACTGGGGAGTTCCCCCAGTTCGGTTCTCTCTCTGTCTCTGTATCTCTTCCTCTCTCTCTCTCTCTGTCAAAAACAATTAAAAAAAATAAAGAAATAGGACTTATTATTAAAAAAAAAATAGACATATTTGCATGTGTTCTGCTATACAAACTGAGGTCTTTAAAAGGGATAGTGTCATTGTTTTTGTTCTGTTATCAAGAAGCTCTACTTTTACAATTCAAACAATCTACTCTTCTTCATACTCAAAAAAGTTACCATCACGTAACATGGATGTATTCTAACAGTAGAAGAAATGTTTTTATCTTTGTCAAACTAAGTATCATGTTAAGATATTTTACACATTTCCATGGAGAATTATTCTGCTGACATTAAAAAACAAAACAAAACAAACAACAACCAGGAAAAAAAAAATTTAAACCTGAGTAGATACATTTTTAAAATGGCCAGACTTGCAATTCAAAACAGATATGCAGTTTAGATGCTCAGATGATCATTTCAGTAATACATTGCATATTGAAACTTTTTTTCTGAATATTAGCAGCACTTGGGCTTTGAAGATACATTATTCAACATATTTTGAATACAAGTTAAGAGACATTTGTCTGAAAGATTAGAATATGCCCACATAATAACTCAAATGATTTCCATTTTTCAAAACCAAATTTATGAAAACAGGATTTGCAAAAGAGATAAATTAAGGAAGGATGGTTTGCTACAGAAGAATTATGATTTGCAAAATATTTTAAAAGTACAATTTTGTTTTTGAAAATTTGATTCATACTTATTTAACCAAAATAATCAACTCCATATTTTAAAACTCAAAATTTTTTAAACAAATGTAACAGGCTATTATGTAATGAACTTTTATATATCCCAGTCAGTATTACTCTTTGGGAGACATTTCTTCATTAAAGTAGTATACCATTGTTCTAAACATTGTACTGTGTTGGAATTGCTTTCAGAACCAACAACATAACCTTTTTGAATATCTTCATTGACAACTACCTTTTAATTTGACTTGATTTTTAGAAATAGTCAAAATTAATTTAGAGCCTTGTTTACTGAATAGAAACAAGTTGATTTTCATAGTAAAACCTGGCCCATTCTTCCTGGCACAGTTCTCTAAATCTTTATCTTCTTTTTCTGTCTTTGAATTCCACAACCTACTCCAATATGGTGTTTTCCCCCTTTCTACTCCATCCAAACTATTTACTATATGTCTGTGGCCTCTCTGTTTTCGATGATCAACAAGAGCATTTTTTTTAAACATTATGGAAATAAAATAATTTTTTTTCTGTGTCTTTGTGCAATCTTTCAAGGTAGTTTCAAAAGAGATGCAACTTACGGTACTTTGAGAATGGCAGTCATTGAAATGAAGATATTACCTCCACTGTGGCAAAGGGTATTTAGATCTTCAACTTTTTGATATCTGAAATGTAGCTTCAATTCAATACAGTAAATATTTATTGAATACGTATATTATGCAAGACACTATAGTATAAGGTGACCAGATTTTAACATTGGTAAAGCGGGACACCATTGATGGGGGGGGGGGGGTTCTTGATTAAAAATTTGGTCTATCTCCTGCTGTTCCCTAGCCTGTCGTGCATTCTTTCCAAAAATCGGGACTTTTTTAAAACGCTGTGGGACACGTGACAAATTGTTAAAAATCGAGACTGTCCCGCCAAAAGCGGGACGTCTGGTCACCTTACTATAGTAGGTACTGCGGAAAATACAAAGATGAAGAAATAATGAGCCCAGCCCTGACTCATGGACAAATAGTGAGAAAGTGGAGTACCCTTCAATGACTAAGCAAGACACATTTAAGTGTTCTCTTGGAGTTGTAAAGCACTTGTGTACACAAATACAGGAGCGGGAGAGATTGATTTTAGCTGGGATATGGATGGGCTTTTAAATTGAACCCAGAAGCACATAGATTGAAACCTTGACAGGTGGGGATGAAAAGAAGGGACATAATGGGAAGAGGAAGTAGCTTGTTCAATTGCATAGCAGGGTTTATGTCTTTTTAAAAATGAACATTTTACTTTCTAATTACAGCTTTCATAGTAAGAACTGTGCTATTTTGAACTTTACCGATGCTATAGGGTTTGTCTTTATTTAATTCACCTGAATCTTGCACACAAGATTGTCTTGTGTGTGAGCCTTGTGTGTGCGTGCCCAGTGTTCTTGTCTGGTTTTCTTACTGTGCCTGCGTGATCTTGTCTTTTTCTTGCTGTGTCTCCTTCCTTTCTTTCCTCTTTATTTTTTCCTCAGCTTCCTTACATCTTCCATTCTCTTCTCATAGTCTTTCTTCCATCTTAATTACCCATAGTAAGGAATTGAAATATACCTGTTAAATTTAGTATTTTTGCTTCCTGTTTTTAATATTTAGAGATAGATGAGTTTTTAAATTTATTTTATTATTAATAAACTATAAAGCAATTTTAGGTTTATAAAAACAAACAAAAGAAAACTTAGAAAAATGTACTGAGTTCCCAGATAACCACTCGTCCCCTCCCCAGTTTTTCTGATTATTAACTAACCTCATGCATTGGCATGGTACGTTTGTTACAATTAATAAACCAGTACTGACACATTAGTGTTAATATTAATGAAAGTGCATAGTTACCTTAGGGGTTCATTCTGTGTGTACAGTCCTATGGGTTTTGACAAATGCATAATGCCATGTGTCCACAATTATATCATACAGAAGTTATACTGACTTAAAAATTCTCTGTGCTGTACCTATTTATCCCTACCCCTCCTACCTCCCCTGCCTCCAAATCCCAGGCAACCTTTGTACTGTTTTTATAGTTTTACCTTTTTCAGGATGTCTTATTGTTGAAATCATTACAGTGTGCAGCTTTTTCAGATTGGCTTCTTTCATTTGGTAATATGGCATTTAAGATTCCTCCATATCTTTTTGTAGCTGGATAGCTCACTTCTTTTTAGTGTTAATAATAATCCATTGTATGGATGTACCACAGTTTGTTTATGCGTTTACCTATTGAAAGACACATTGGTTGCTGTCAGTATTTTGCAATTAGAAATAAATATGCTATAAACATTGATGTGCAGGTTTTTGTGAAGACGTATGTTTTACTTAATTTGAATCACTATAAAGGAACGTGATTGCTTGATCATATGATAACACTCTTTTTAGCTTTCTAACAAATTGCCAAGCTGTCTTCCAAAGAGGCTGTAACAATTTACATCCTCAACAGCAATGGATACAAGCTCTTATTGCTCCACGTCCTCTCTAGCATTGGGTGTTAGCAGTTGTTTGGATTTTAGCTATCCTAATAGGAGTATAGTGGTATCTCATTGTTGGTTTAATTTGTAGTTCTCTAATAAAATATGATGTTGAGCATCTTTTCATGTGCTTATTTGCTATCTGTATATTTTCTTTGGAGTTTTATTTTTTAATTTGTTCATATCTTTTGCCAATTTCTTATTGGGTTGTTTTTGTTATTGTTGAGTTTTAAGAGTTATTTGTATACTTTGGATACCAATTCTTTATCAGACATGGGATTAACAAATATTTTTCCTAGTTTATAAGTTGTCATTCACTTAATGGAAGTTTTAAATTTTAATTGAAGTCCAACTTACCAATTATTTCTTTCATGGATCATGCTTTTGGTGTCATATCTAAAAACTCATTGCTGAACTCAGTGTCACCTAGATTTTCTCCTATGGTATCATCAAGAAGTTTTATAATTTTGCGTTTTACATTTACGTTGATAACCCATTTTTTAAAAAGATTTATTTTATTTCTTTTTGACAGATACAGAGAGAGACAGAGGTAGAGAGAGGCAGAGAGAAGGGGGAGGGCCCAAAGTAGTCTCCATAGTTGTACGTCACCAGCTTTTCAACATGGTTTTTGTTCCACACAGGTGGGCAGGGGCTGCGCAGGGCAGGAACTGGGCTGGGGGCCTCCTTCATGGGAGGCACGCCCCCTCGAGCCAGGGGCCCAACTGGGGGACAAGAACCAAACTGGGGGCCTCCTACATGGGTAGCACACCTCAGTTCAGTGTATGGGTCTGGACGGGCCGGAACCAGTATTCAATCCTCGGTCCGCAGGGCTGCAAAGGGAGTGCTTAACCCACTGACCCATCCTGGCTTCCCCTGATAACCCATTTTGAGATAATTTTTGTAGAAGGTCTAATGTCAGTGTCCATATTTATTTATTTTTGGGAGAAGTGTTGATGTACAGTTGTCCCAACACCATTTGTTGAAAAGACTGCCTTATACCATTGTATTGCTTTTGCTCCTTTGTCAAATATCAGGTGACTACACTTATGTGGGTCTATTTCTGTGCTGTCTATTCTGTTTCTTTGATCTATTTGTCTGTTTTCTTTTCCCCACCAATATCACACTGTCTTGATTATTATAGCTTTTTAGTAAGACTTGATGTCAGGTAGTGTTAGTCTTCTGACTTTATTCTTTTCCTTTAATATTGAGTTGGCTATCTTTCATCTTTTGCCCCTCCATATAAACGTTAGTCAGTTTGTTAGTATCTACAAAATAACTTGTGGAATTTTGATTGAAATTGCATTGAATCAGTTGATCAAATTTATAAGAATTGGCATCTTGACAATATTGAGTCTTCCCATCAATGAACATGGAATATCTCCTCATTTATTTAGTTCTTTGATTTCTTTCACTAGAATTATATAGATTTTCTCCTTTGGATCTTATACATATTTTGTTAAATTTATAGCTAAGAATTTATTTAATATTTTGGTGCTAATGTAAAAGATGCTGTACTTTTAATTTCAAATTTTTAAATGTTTTTGTCAAATTTATTAGGGTGACATTGGTTAGTAAAAATTACATGAGTTCCAGGTGTACAATTCTACAGTGCTTTGTCTATGTGTTACAATATGTGTTCACCAAATTTCAATAGGTAGTTGGTAGTATATATCATAAGAAAGCTGTTGAATTTTTTATACTTTGAATGCATGACTCATTGTTTTCTCAAAAAAAAATCTCTAAACTAGTATATATATTACATTACTGTTTGCTTCCATATGGTTTCCAGTTGTTCTTTTTTATATATGATTAGATAATGAACAGCCTCCATAATAAATTTATAATACTGCCATTGGTCACAACCTCATATTTCTGTTCTCGTATTTGAGCTTTATTTATTTATTTTTTTAAGATTTATTTTTATTGTTTTTGACAAAGAGAGAGAGATACAGAGAGAAGGAGGAGTGCCCAGAACAGTCTCCATAATTGCACATCATTGGTTCTTCCACATAGTTTCATTCTACAGGTGTGCAAGGGGCTGCACAGGGCAGGAACTGGGCGGGGGTGAGACCCCAATGAGAACCGAACTGGGGGCACTCCCCAATTCAGCGTATGGGTCCACATGGGCCGGGGCCGGGTTTCGATCCTCGGTCCCTGGGGCTGCAAAGTGAGTACTTAACCCACTGAGCCATCCCCGCTTCCCCGTTGAGCTGTATTTTGGAATGTACAAAGGGTGTCTGGAAAGTATCCAGCCATATAATATGAAAAATGGAGGCATTTATGGCTGGATTTTCTCTGGATAGCCTTTGAATCTGAAATATGGCATGATGTGTTTCCAATCACAGAAGTTTCATTTGTGTATTCCATTGGAAATAAAGGAGTAGTTCTGATTTTTTCTTAAGATTAGAGGGCTAGAATTTTTACATTGTTTTAAAATTTTTTTTGAGTACTCACTTTAACAAACTTGTAAAACAATGTTTTTTTTTTTCAAAATCCTATAACACTGGTAATATTTTGGGACATAGGCTCTGTGGGTTTGGGATTTATGGGAGATAAATCAGCGTTAAAGAGGAAGTGGATATTATTTCTTCCTAGTAATGATCAAGGGGTGGATACATATAAGATGAAATTTATGCTAATTCTCTCAAATGTAGACAAATATGTCACTGCTAGTCTATATTGATGGCAGGGTTCTGATACCTTATTTCTCTACTCCTTTGAAACCATTGTTTTTATTGTTTCTGTTTCTTGACTTCTCACTTATTCTGATTATGCTATCCATATTACTAAATCTAATGGATACTTTTTGAAAAATTAAGGTACAATTTATATACCCTAAAATTTCACCCATGTCAAATGTGAATTCAGTGGCTTTTCATATATTCAGAAAGTTGTGCATACATCAAAAAGACCTAATTCTAGAACATTTCATCACTCCAAAGATTCTGTAGTGTGTGGTTCCAGCAGTCATTCTAAGAGGTCCAGCCTTCAATATTCCAGTGATTTTATAACCACCTAATACTCTGTCTACAAAATACTGTATTGAGAATATGTTCACACTAGAGATTTTTCTTTTCACCTTCTCCTTTTCAAGCCAGTCCTCCTTAGTTGCTTCAACTGCCCCTACAATGTCATGAATTCTCACCGTGCTGCATGTTTTTTTTATAGGCTTCTCGATATATTATGGCCTTACCAAAATGGAGTGTCTAGAGTAAGACACTTACAGTGGTTTGACCAGTGTACACAGGATAATTTATCTTCTTTATTGTTGTAGCTGATATTATTGATCATGAGCCCTTGACTAGTAAACAGAAAATATGAGATCTGTCAACACCCCAACACTCCTACAATAGTTGCAGTTTCCTGCTTCTTGAGTAGTAATAAGAAAAATAATTGATTGGGGCTAGGAGAAGGCAAAGGGAAGATGAATGTTGGAAATTGGGATACATGACTAACACAAACTTAATGTATATTCAGCATCAGTTGCTTCACTGCAATTGTAATTCTGAATGTGCTAGTATGCTAAAAATATAAATAGATAAGACTAAGGTTGGGATCATATGGTAATTGCATTTTTACTTTTTTTGAGTAACCTCCATACTTTTTTCCATAGTGGCTGCACCAATTTACAATCTCACCAGCAGTACATGAGGTTTACCTTTTCTCTACATCCTCGCTAACACTTGTTTGTTGACTTTTTGATAATAGCCATTGTGACAGGTTTGAAGTGATATCTCATTGTGGTTTTGATTTGCATTTCCCTGATAATTAGTGATATGGAGCGTCTTTTCAATGTCTGCTGGCCATCTGTATGTTGTCTTTATCCAAAAAAAATGAAAATAAGAATTTGAAAAGATATTTGCCCCCTGTGGTCATTGCAGCATTATTTATAATAGCCAAGATATGGAAATAACCTAGATGTCCATTGAGGGTTGAATAAAGAAGATGTCACGCGCGCGCGCACACACGCACACACACACACACACACACACACACACACACACAGCAATAAAAAATGAAACCTTGCTGTTTGTGAAAACATATATGGACTTGAGAGTATTATAATAAGTGAAATAAGACAAATACAAATAACAAATGATTTCACTTACATGTGAAACTAAAAATATACAACAACAAAACAGAAACAGACTCACTGATACAGAGAAGAAACTGATGGTTGCCAGAATGGGAATGGGGTAGAGGGATGGGTGAAAAAGGTGAAGGGAAAGAAGAGGCACAAATTTCCAGGTGTAAAATAAATAAGCCATGGGGTGTAAGTTACAACACAGGCAATATATTCAATAATATTATAATAACTTTGTATGGTGACAGATGAGAGATGATTACTAGACTTACTATAATCTTTACATCATAAGGTATATAAATGTCAAATCATTATGTTGTACACCTGAAACAATATAGTATTGTATGCCAACTATACTTTAATATTTTTTTAAAAAGTGGCTAAGGTTGGGAGTAGGTATATCTCTTGCAATGGGCCAGACAGTGGAGTTTGTGATAGCACTAAAAAACTAAATGAATAATGTTATGTTGTATCATGTTGTGACATTTTTTTTTTTTTTTAAGATTCAGTCTTTTTTTTTTTTATTGTTTTTGACAGAGAGAGAGAGTGAGATACAGAGACAGTGTGACATTTTTTATAAGTAAAATGAGCAAATAGTTATATTTTAAAGTAGAGGATAAAAAAATGGTTATATTCCATTTTTTGATAAGAATTTTCCCAAAGTTACTAATTAAGAGCAACATTTGTGACTTAGGGTGGAGCATAGGAAATAAAGGTCTTCGCGGTGATTTTTTTTCTTTAAATGTTAGACAACTCCCAGTGGATTGTTTAATGATTCTAAATGGAAACTGTGCAAAAGCAGGTCTAACAGTAACCAGATGTCCTGAGATTTAGAATGGTATGCTAAAAGTAGCAGTCTAAATAAATAAAGCCTTTGAAAACTTACAATGCTTGTCATTTCTTATTGTTTTAATGAACCATTTGAAAAATATAATAAGGCACAGAATTAATATAAATAGCAAATTAATGTAAATACCCATCTCATTTAAAAATGTTAATATTCACTATATTTAAGAAAATTTTTATGGAAATTAATTTTTACATAAATAGTTGAAATCCCCTATTTTTCATATTTTTCTATGTTTATTTTCCCAGTGTTAACCAATCTCCTGAAGTTAATGTATATGCTTTCAGTCCATACTTTTACTACTATTTTTACATTTTTATTTTTTGTGTGTGTGTGTGTCCATGAACACTTGGTGTAGTTTTGTATATTTTTTTAAAATTACATCAATCATAGCTAAATACCATGGTTTCCAATCTAGGTACCAAGGTGCTCCTGGAGTGCCAAAGTGAAATCACAGGTATATTATGCTGTGGGATATTTTAAATTTGCAAGAGAAGCATGGTAATATTCAACATCTGTCAGACGCGAGAGCAGCGACTAGCTTATGATAGTTCAGTTTCAACATTTAATTTTAGTACATTCTTCTTGATGGTGTCATGTGTTTGAAAAACTGGATTTTTAATAGTTGGCTTTCATAGAAAGTAGGTACTGCGTGAAAATCAATATATAACAAGAAATACAAGTGGCCGGGTCCAATTTGATTTTCAAGTTTAAGAAGTTGTACAGTGCTCAACAGGCACAAGAATCCCAATAATAAGTAATTTAAGGATGGCTAGACAAGAATGAAATTAAAATACTTCCTTTCAATCTATGTTTCCAGGACATAAAAACTTTTTGAGTTGTTTAGAACTAAACTACTCAATAAATGGATGTTAGGTATTTTTTTAGGCTAAGTTTGCTGTGAAAACATTACTAAGACACTAAGGACTTTGTAAAACAAGTAATAATGAGATACTGAGGGCTCTTGTGAACTGAGAAATTTTGCGTCACTCTGCAACATATAGACTTGTTGGTGCATATAGACTGAAGGCATTTTAGCTGTTGTATATAGTGCTATGTATTATTTAATTTTCAGACTGAGCCACTGTTTATCCATTTCCTATTGGTGCACATTTGTGTGTTTTTCCTTTATTTCCCATTCAGTCTCCTCACCTTCACTCTTTTCTTTATACCCTCTCTTCCTTCCTCCCTCATTTTCTATTGCCTGCCCCCTCCCTCCCTCCCTCCCTTCCTTCCTTCCTTCCTTCCTTCCTTGATTGTTTCTTTTTCTTTTTCCCTTTCCTTCCCTTCTCTTCCTTTCCTTTCCTTGTTTTTTCTTTTCTTTTTCTTTGCTTTCCTTTCTGTACTTTTCTTTCCTTTGTTTCTTTCTCTCTCTGTTCTATTTTTTTATTACTATAAGTGTTTCAGTAAACATTCTTGTAAATATCTACTTCTGTGCATGTAAGAGAAATTCTTTATTTTAGTTGCTCGGTTTAGGAAATAATACACAGTTTTACCTTTAATGGAAAATTGCTTTCTAAATGTTTCTGAGTTATCCAACTCCATATACTTGACAGGCATTTAAATTTTTTATGAAAAGAGTCAGGAGTAAAAGTATTATCTATTTGCTAGTTAAAAAAAATTTATTTTAAGTAAATTTGAGCTTCTCTTCATATTCTTACTGGCCAATCAGATTTTTTTCTGATTACTTTGTATTCTCTCAGCAGTTTTAAAAATTATAATGCTTATGTTTTTTTTTACTGATTTCTTGTAGCTTGTTATACTGCATAAAAATGCTTTGTTGATTGTGTTGCAAATACCTTTTCTTAGTCTATTGTTTGTTTTTTATTGATATTTATAGTGTTTGGGTTTTTTGTTGTTTTGTTTTATTTTTTTCTTATATTGACAGAACAATAGTGTTTCTAATTAAATCTCTAAATATGCCATGTATCAACATTTTCTCGAATGTTCTTATATTCTGGGATAAATTCTTTATAATTATTATGTGTTTATGTGTATTCATACACATATGCACACGAACATTGTTTTATTTGGCTTGCTCTTTATAAGTTTTGCATTTAGTTTTTTCAAATAATTTTTTATTTTTCAGTAGACTCTGAGAAGATTTCATCTTGCTTCCTTCTGGTACCCCTATTATTCTAATATTGTTCTTTCTGACAGAGTCAGAGAGTTCTTGTAGGGCTCTTTCATTTCTCTTGATTCTCATTTCCCTTTCTTCTTCCCTCTTTATTTTTCAATTATAGCTGACAAACAGTATTATATTAGGTTCAGGTGTAAAACAGTGATTAGACATTTATATAGCTTATGAACTGATCACCTCTTTAAATCTAGTACCCATCTGACATCATATATAGTTATTACAATATTAATGACTATCTTCCCTATGCTGTACCTTATATCCCTGTGACTATTTTTATTACTGGCAACTTGTATATCTTAATCCCGTTCTCTTTTTCACCCATCTTCCAAACCCCCTCCATCTGGCAACCATTAAAATGTTCTCTGTATATATGAGTTTATTTCTTTTGGTTTATTTTATTTTTTAATTCCACATAAAAGTGCCTTTCTCTGTCTAACCCATTTCACTTAGCATAATCCCCTCTAGGTCCATCCAAAATTTTATTCTTTTTTATGGCTGAGTAACTTTCCATTGTAAATATGTACCATCTCTTCTGTATCCATTCATCCATTGATGGAAACTTAGGTTGCTTTCATATCTTGGCTATTGTAAATAATTCTACAATGAACATATGAATGCACATATCCTTTTGAATTATTGTTTTGGATTCCTTTGGATAAATCTCAGAAGTAATGTGTCTTTGTCTTATGTTATAGCCTTTCATTTTTAGTTTGTGTGTCTTTTAACTTGAAGTTGGTCTCTTGTAGGCAGCATATGTGTGGGTCTTGTTTTCTTATCTATTCCTTCACCCTATGCCTTTTGATGACAATATTTAATTCATTTATATTTCTTAACGCATTTCCCATTTGCCCTGAGAAAACTCTCTGGCAGCGTTTGCAGCTGCATTGTTCTACCTCAAGATAACTCTTGGATTACAGTCCTAACCTCACTCCCTAGGTTCTGTGCTTTGAAATTTACCACATGAAAAGATTATTAAATACTGGTCATCATATACATCTCTGTTACATTATGATTAGAAACAAGTTCTGTTTAGATATAACTTCAAAAAGTTTTTATATTTTATTTTCACATTGAAAACTGTGTTTATGTAAAATTAAGTGAATGTGGCAGTGAGCTGCACTTTTTTATTTTTCTAAATGAGAACTGGGTTAAAGAAGTCCTTTAACATTTTTTTTTTTTTTTTTTTTGTAATACTGGTTTGGTGGTAATGAATTCCTTTACCTTTTCTTGTCTGGGAGGCTCTTTATCTCTCCTTCCATTCTAAATGGTAGCATTGGTGGGTGGAGTAATGTTGGTTGTAGGTTTTTGCTCTTCTTCACTTTGACTGTATCATGTCAATCAATTTCTTTTAGGCTGCAAAGTTTCTGTTGAGAAATCAGCTGACAGGTTTATAGGAGGTTCCTTGTCGGTAACTACTGGTAGCTGCTTTTCTCTTGCTGCTTTTAAGATTCTTATAATGTGTCTTGGTCTGGGCCTCTTGGTTCATCTAGTTTAGGACTTCCTGTGTTTCTTGGACATATATGTTTATTTCTTCACCAGGTTGAAGAAGTTTTCAGTCATTATTTCTTCAAATACATTCTTAATCCCTTGCGCTCTCTCTTCTCCTTCTGGTACCTCTATAATGCAAAGTTTGGTATGCTTCATATTGTCCCAGAGGCCTCTTAAGCTATCGTCTTTTTATTTTATTTTTTAATTCTTTTTTCTTTGTGCTGTTCTGATTGGGTGTTTTCTGCTACCTTATCTTCTAAATCATTGCTTTGATCCTCTCCTTCATCTGATCTACTATTGATTTCCTCCAATGTAGTCTTCATTTCAGTTATTTTATTCTTTATTTCTGACTGGTTCTTTTTTATGTTTTTCATCTCTATTTTTATGTTTTCCATGTCTTTAAGTTCTTCCTGAGATCATTGAGCACTTTTATAACCAGTGGTTTGAACTCTGCCTTTGGTAGATTGCTTGTTTCCATTTTCTTTTATTTGTGTTTCTTTGTCTCCTCATTTTGGCTGTCTCTGTGTTTGTTTCTATGTATTAGGTAGGGCTGCTATGTCCCCCAGTCTTAGTAGAGTAGCTTATGTAGTAAGTGTCCTGTGGGGACCAGTGGAACAACCTTCCTGGTAATCTGAGCCAGGTTGCTTGGTTGCTCTTGTCATGTCAGGCTAATTGGCTGTGAGGACTGGCTGTGACTACAGAGAGGAACTGAGGTGCATGGACTGACCCAATAGAACTGGATTAGCTTAAGTGGGGCTCTGTTACCTGCGCAGTGTACCCTTTGGATGTGGTTGGGTGGTACATAGTGGTCTGAATCTGGCTACCAGGTATGTTGGTTCTGGGGCCTCTTGGAAGGGCCTCTGGTGCAGGCCAAGGTCAGTTGCTATTTGTGCCCTGCCCAGGGCCACCAGGTATGACCTACAAAGTAATCTTCAGATGAGTGCCAATTATGCTTGACTTATAGGTTCCTAGTAGAGGCTAAGCCACCAACTAAGGCGTGCTGCCATTAGTGCCATGCCTGGGACCGCTTAGCAAGAGGTACAAGTACACACCAAAGTCAGATGCTGTTTTTGGGGGGTTTGTGAACCTTTTAGAGATCTGAGGAAACTTTGCAGCATGAGTTGAAACAGGCTGTTATGTGGAAAAGCCACTAGAGGTGTCTTAGATGAGCCTACAATTTGGATGGGACAGGGTCACAGGAAATCACCAGGGCAGGGTGAATATTGTTATGTAGGTTGATGGAAACTCAGACTTGGTGCCCACCAGTGCCTGCAAACTGGGTTTTTGGGAGGGCTCAACAAAGGACCAGTGCTTTCTTGTCACCACTTCTGTCTGGGATAAAGCTGCCCCTACAGCCTTTGCCCTGAAGCCAGACAATTTAGTTCCTCCCAGTACTTCCCTGGCACTTTTTAAGCTGCTCCTCTGTGCTGGAGCTCAGAGTAAGTAAGGCCATATATGGGCCCTTTAAGAGGAACATCTGGGACTGTAACAGCCCTACTGTCTCACTCAACCACAATTCCCTTGGTCACGATTCCTGCTGGTTTCCACAGCCAGAAGTTATGGGGACATCTCTTTCCAGAACTGGAACTCAGGGCTGGGGAGCCTGGTGTTGGGCTAGGACCTCTTGTTCCTCAGGGAGCTCCTGTGAAGCTGAGTTATCTCTCCCAAATTTTAACAGCCACATGTTGGTGTGGAACCAACCTATCCTGAGTCTCTGCCCCTCCACCAGTCTTGATGTGGCTTCTTCTATATATTTTTAGTTATAGGACTTTTGTGTAACTAGACTTCAGGCAGTTCTCAATGGTAATTGTTCTGTTGTTTAGCTGTAATTTTGATGTGGTCATGGGAGAAAGTGAGGACAGCATTTAGATCCTCACAATGGCCATTTTGACCATCATCTAAGTTCTTAAATGAGAGATTGAATATACTTTTCCTTTCTCATGCTTCCTAGTTTAGTATTAGTTCTATTCTTGACCATAAAGTTAGTAATTTTTCTATTTATTATTGTATTGATTTTGTATATTACACTTATCTAGGAAATTGCCCATTTTATTTGAGATTGCAAATTGATTGCCATTTAGTTTAGTATATTCTTTTACAATATTTACTGTTTCCTCTGTCTTTAGAGATGAATTTTTTTCATTTCTAAAGTTTTTAAAGAGAGCCTTTTTTGTTGCTTAATGATTAATAATAATTTGAACAGTATAGTATTTTTTATTAGGTTGAATGTTGGGAATTTCATATGGTTTAGTCTAACATTTTATTGTCTTTTTAAAGTAGTGGTTCCCAACCTTTTTGGCATGAGGGACCAGTTTTGTGGATGACAATTTTTTCAGGGACAGGGTGGTAGGGATGGTTTCAGAATGATTCAAGAACATTACATTTATTATGCACTTTATTTCTATTATTATCACATTGTAATATATACTGAAATCATTATACAACTCACCAAAACAAGCCCTGAGCTTGTTTTTCTGCAACTAGATGGTGCCATCTGAGACAAGTGTGAGGTATGGGAAAGAGGCGTGAATGGAAGTAGAAAATAAAATAGTGGGCTGATTCTGACTTAAAGCCTGCCCCCAAGATGCAGCTGTACAACTGAAGTACATTAACTCACTTGCTACTGTAAAGCCTGCCACCTGATGCAGCCTAATTATCACATGCCACTCATTGATAGGGTTTTAATGTGAGTGCTAGCAATTGATTTATTATGGTCTCTGAGCAGTCAAACCTCTCTGCTAATGTTAATCAGTATTTGAAGCCACTGTCCAGTGCTAGCATCTCTGCCTCAGCTCCACCTCAGATCATTAGGAATTAGATCTGTGTCAGAAGTGTGCAACCTAGATCCCTCGCATGCACAGTTCACAGTAGGGTTCATGCTCCTGTGAGAATCTAATGCTGCTGCCGGTGATCTGACAGGTGTTGGAGCTCATGTGATAATGCAAGGGATGGGGAACAGCTTTAAATACAGATGAAGCTTTGCTTGCTCACTCACTACTCACCTCCTGCTGCGTGGCCCCAGGGGTTGGGGACCCCTCCTTTAAAGGACTGGGTTTGCCTTTCTAAACAACCAGATTTGGCTCTCTATTTTATTTTTGTTCTATGTCACTGTTTTTTCTTGTAAACTTTATTATTTATTTCCTTCTTTATTTGGCTTCATTCTGTTATTTAACTTGCTAAGTTAGATCATCAAGTAATTGATTTTACAATTCTTTAACATACATATGCATTTAAGGCCATATATTTTCCACTAAGTACCACTTTAGCTGCGTCCCACGGGTTTTGATATGCAATGTATTTATTATTCAGTTCTAAATATTTAACATTTTTATTACAATTTTTTATTTAACTCATAGATTATTTAATGTGTTTTTTAGTTTCCAAATATGTAGGGATTTTTAATTTGTCTTTTTGTTTTAATTTCTGATTTTGTTGCATTGTAGTTAGATAACATGGTTTGTATGATATAAATTCTTTGGTGTTTGTTGAGACTTATTTTAATGGCTCAATAATTACTGAATTTTATAAATACTACACATTTGTGTGGAAAGAAGATGCAATCCTTGAGGGGAAAGTTTCTTCACATGAATTAGTTCAAAATGATTAATTATATTGTTTAAATCTTCTGTATCTTTACTAATTGTTTTTCTCACCTGTTAAAATATCTTTTTTTTTTTTTTTTTTATCTTTTCACATTTATAGAGAGAGAAATTATCTTTTTGTCTTCAGTGCATATTTATTTCTATTTTACTTTTGACAGATAGAGAGAGAGACAGAGACAGAGACAGTTAGAGAACCGAACTGTGGGAACTCCCCAGTTCAGCATGTGGGTCCTGCCTAGGCCGGAGCCGGGATTCGATCCCCGGTCCTCGTGGCCTCAAAGCGAGCGCTCAACCTGCTGAGCC